>JAPMOB010211760.1:0-24994 GCA_029875015.1 Lepomis gibbosus | reverse complement strand
ACATACCATTAAAGCCCCGCCCATTTCAAGACAACCCGACCCACTTCCGGATTAAACCACGCCCACTTCCGGGCTAGGCCTCGCTGTATGCTGTACTCGCTCATCCCTAGTTATGTCCATAGTCCACCAGATGTCCGAGTGTGTTCTATAATAACATCAACTCAACATTTATAGCTAGCGGCTAAACCTCTGTCTGTGAAACCTCTTCCTTATTTTGATCAAGCAGAACAACACAAGACATAGCAAGCTAGCCAATACGTTACGACTTACTAGTCCAACAGCAAAAAGGCCAGCACAGCATCTGTCTTGCATGCTTTCAACTTTATTAGCTCACACCAATGATTAAAAGTCAGTTTGATATTTATTCGTCTTCTTAGGTCTCTTCCCAGCCTCTGCCATGATATCTATACTGAGACGACCGAGCAAGCTTCAGTCAAAGAAATTACATAGTGCATTACATACTTTATGCTTCTTCTTGTAGCTTGCTTTTTTAATTTTTTTTAACCTTTATTTGAACAGAAAAGTCCCATTGACACACTGTCCCTTTAACAGTTATATCACAAATTTTTTTAACCTTAAGTTGATATTCAATACACTACACAATACAAATTAAAATACAGTATGATACAAAGTAACACAATTTGTAAAAATATTTACGCAGACAAAATACAATGAGTAATAAACAAACAAAAGTAAATGAAGAGAATAAATGTAGATATCCAAATACAAAAAAAAAAAACTGCATGTGCCCGTAAGAATGTCCAATATTCTTTTTTTTGTTTTTGTTTTTTGACAGAGATGCCATTCACTCTATTACAAGTCAGTGTGCCATCCAAATGATTTTGAAGCTTTTATTTTAAGATAACGTTACTACATAATGTTGCTTTAATAAATGGTGCATATAGTGAATGTGTGGTTTCAGTGTTCATGTTTAGACTTTGTTTGCTGTTGGTAATTAGAACCGAGTCAATGACCTAGGTGGAACTAGGCAGCATCATATCCTAACAACAGCCTACCTTCTTGAACTTTTATGACAATCCCTGTGAGTATATCAGGGAAGGTAAATTGTATATGGAACTGTGCAAACAAGCAGGTGTTTTTGTATTGGTTCACAAGGTCCCTGAGGCCCTATCTTCACCATGTCTCTGGAACTTCAGGGATCAGAGCTCAGACATGCCATGCAGTATTGTGAACAACACAGAATAAATACACAAAACAATGACTTACACAATTTCAGAGGAAGATGTAACAAGGCCTGGTGTAGTTCAAGAAAGACTGGAGACATCTGCGTCCCTCTGAGATTTAAATGTGTGTTGTTAGGCCTTTCATTTTTAGACCCTTCACTCCCAGTGGGGGTTGTAAGCGTGTAATATTGTGTTTGTGTGTACCTGCAACTAAATAACTCTCTGTCAAGTACAACCGCCGAGGCTTTCACATCTACCTGAATAATCCACGCACTTAATTTAACATTTTTTAAACATTTTTACCTCTACAATTGGGCAATGGTGCATTCCCTGGGGACTTATTACACTGTTGGCTTGTAAGCAACTGTTCAGGAAATGAAGGCATTTCAAAGAACACAGAGCCATGATTTGTTTACAAGTTGCAGTTGTCCTATATCTGCTGCATAAACAAACATTGCTTCCTATAATAGATCATCGTTTTGGTTTGTGCTCATGTGCAGGTACAATAGGAAGGAGGAGGTAGCAATGTCAATGATATTCAGTAGCCACTATCAGCTTAAGCTAAATACAGTTGAGAGGAAACATAAGGCTGCACACATTACATTATATATCAACATACCAACAAAACATTAATATTTAATGCCTCTGCAAAGTGTTCAATTCAACAGTTTATGAAGATGTCTATATATGTTCCTATTGAATCTGTTTTCATTGTCATTGCTTTTTAAATATATTTTCCTGTAAAATCCAGTTGGGAAGAAATGCATGTGTGGAAATATTAGCATATTAACTAAAGCACAGTTATTTTTTCACAGATGTTAATATTAGTACTGGTAATCTTTTTGCTTTAACTAGTAGCATATAGACGCATTTGTCCATGGATGCAGACGTATATGCACCTGACTTGAGGTGTATATCAAGATAGTAGTAAACACATAGGTTGATACATAGCTATGTGTTGGGTGTCTTAAGATTAAAGTTACACTATAAGCTTTGCCCTCACAATGTTATAATAGATTATGACGATCTTAGTATGTAAGAGTATTACTTCACAATAGTACCACGGGGCATACTGCTGCTCTGAGCCTCTAACAATGCCATATCTCATAGCTGAATGAGGCATTTTCAGCCTTATAAATACTGCTTTTAATGTTTCACCTGAGACTGTTGCTCTGCCTCCCCCAGGCTGTATTTCTACACGTGTTCCCGTATAAAATGATAAATGGATACATGGTGTTTATGAGACCTGTGTTGACTCATTAATACTAAAGGCCTATATACTTTATTTTTTCTTTAACGTACAACTGTGTCTTTCTCACACTTGGATGTAAAAGCAAAACGTCCTCAATACTCTCATGTTGTCAAAAGTACTGTAGTACTTTTAAAATTTCTCATGGATCATGTCCATTATTGATTTAGCTGCCATTCCGGTTCAGCTCTGGTATGGGGCCTGTCAGACAGAACATACATGCATAGAAGCATCTTAGCAGACATTAAAGGTGGAGGAAAACTATAACTCTACAATTCTAGTAAACAATTTCAGGCGATCCATTAGCATTTATCCATTAACCTTTTACAAGATTTCTCATCAAATATTCAAGATGAATGGCATGACTGGTACTGTCTATAAATTTTGGACACAGCTCAGTACTTTGGTCGTGTGCGGTCTGGCTTTGTGAGACTTAGAGCATGATGCCTCTACCACAGTTTTTTGAAGAGGAGTTCTCTGAGAACGCACCAGACATAGAAAGTCTGAAGACGACGTCAGATGATTCAGTACATGCACACACACGTACAGACACACACGCACACACAACCTCTTGACTTTCCTCAAAGATTTCAAACTCTAATATACAGTACATGCATACAACATATCAACTACCAACACAAACACAGTAACAACAGCAGCACACAAATCATGCCAGTGTATTTATAATTGAAACTGCTGATGGGCAGTTATTTTGGCATATTTCATTGAAAATGTTCTTTTTAACTAAATTTATATTCATTCATTATCCCTGATGCTTTGCAGTGTAGTGTGATTGTGTCAAGCCATCTACTACTGAAAATGCCTCACCCGAACATATTTAATGCACATTCTCCTCCAATTAATATCCAGCAAAGCTGCAGTCTTTTTCATATCTGATGAAAACTCGGGGTGGTTACCAATTAGTCTGCTGTTAATTATCTCCTTCTCCTTTGATCTTGACTATGACTGCTCTGTCAGACACACTCATTTATTCATCTCCTTTGCTTGGTGAGATGGACTTTTTGGAGATTGCACAGATTGATGCACATTAAAAATGGCTTCAGAAGCAAGCTGGAGTCTTGTGAGAGAGCACACATGGCTGTTGAATTTTCTTTGTATGTCTGTAAGTCTTGCATCTCCAGCTCCCTGCTGTGTAAAGCCCGGAATATTTGAGCATCAAGTATATATTTCTTACATCTTTGGATAGCTCTGCTTCAGAAGAAAACATTACACTTTACACTGTCTTTTAAACTTCCATCAAAATGTCCGTAATCAATACTGCCTATTATTATGCTCTACCTAAAGCCAACCGTTTCTCTGATACTCTACTCATGACATGAAATCTCCATAAACATCAAACGAGCCTCCCTATGTGCAAGGAAAGAACTGAATAGTTAAGCATGGCTCCCACTGAAGAACACCGTGGCACCTCCGTTTGTGTGGAGAGATAATATTCTTAGTTCTTCCTCTTTACAGTGGACAGTAAGTTGAATTTGTTTGATGCCCAGTATTAGCATTAGTGTCAACAGAAGAGACAACCTCGACAACTGCCACCAGGCAATGAAAACTAGCATGAACGGGAAAAAAGAAGGTGCACGTTTTTTAGTACTGTATGGCTTTACTGAAACATTGTGGCAGTTTTGAACTTGCCAATAGTTTGACTGAGCTTATTGTGAAATTCTAAAGCATATCGTGCTCTTCACACTGATATCCTTGCTTTCACTCACACCTTTATTCACACTAAAACAGATTTCTGCTTGCTGTGAACTGGCAGACAGCCTGGATTTCTCAATGGCACTGACCCAAACGAGTATGTAAATGAGATACAGACCATGAATTTAGAGCTCTTTGATTGAAGCAGAAAACTGTATATACTGTCCAATTCTGCCGTGTGCTGTGTTTCAATGAGATGTTAATGTACATTATTAAAGATGTACCTTTTAAAACATATTCACACACAGTATGGGTTGAATAAGTAAGCTCCATGTTTCGCAGTCAACATTGAAAGGGAGGGAGACAAAATTGAGAGAAAGCTGCAGAGAAGAGGCAGAGGAGAGCTGAAAACGAGATGGAAATCTGTGTCCCTCAAGCCCCGTCTTTGAATCCCTCCAGTGAAGAATCCCACTCAAGGGTAAAGGATAATCTCCAACTGAGAGATGCTTCCGTAGCTTGGCCAAAGCCTCAGCTATAAGAAAGAAGCAGCCTTCTGATCACAGTACAGGTTAAACAGATTACAAATAGCTAAGCAAGCACAGTCACAAATTATAGACCACTTTAGTCCATTTCAAATGGACTCACATTGGAAAACATATAATACAGTTAACATAAACAAAAAATATTTTTTAGAAAGGTTTATTGGCAAAGAAACCCAGTCAATTTAATTAATCAGATAGTTTTATGAAAGAAAATTAATGAAAACATAATCATTGTTGCTGCCATGCTAATCTGCACTTCTTTTTTGTTATGTGTTCATGGAGTGGAACAATTAAGGATTGATTGCTTTTAGAATGAGCCATATCTTGGAGGTAAGCTTGCTGTCAAACCCATAGCAATGATTTAATTTCACTCTGTTAATCAATCTGTTATGCTCTTCACATTTTTTGGTGTAAGCGCAGACATCATTTACCACTTCATGAAGGAACACCGTGGAAAGAAAAAATCAAACAAAACCATTCATATCAACTTTGCTCAGTTTTATGGCTCTAAGAACTGATTTTCATGCTAATGTGTGCTAATTATTTTATATTTTTCCCCTTCTGTAAAGTAATGTTAATTTTTGTGCTGTATACTTGGAGAAGGATGTCATTGCTAATGTATGGTCTGAAATAAGCAGACTCACCGCACGTCCTCCTGGGACATGGCTAATTACGTGTTCAGAATCTGCAGCATGGCTCTCTGGGCTTTTATGCCTCTGTCACTTCTCATCCACTCAATTGGATTGGATATATCCCAAGAACAACCTACTGCCTTGATTTTCTCCGCAAAAACAGGTCACTGTGAGTTCGCAGGGTAGGGAATGAGTCTAATTATTGGGGTACAGATGGGACAGAATACGTAATGGCGCAACATGCTTTGACCCCCTCTGCCTTCCCTAGACCCAGAACAAGTGAGACACTAGCTTTCCCACAAGGCAGCCACAGCCCTGTTATAGCCCCGGATGTAGGCTAGACTACTTCTAAGAAGATTGGGGTGTTAGAAACCAAGCATTCTCTGGCTTTGGGATTAGGATTTTTGGATCAACTTGGATCAGCTGCATAATGTAATCGTATTGACATGAGGAAATATTATGACAGTCTAAACCAGAAATACAATAATCTGCATCAGACGAAGAGAAGGAAGTACTATAGTTTCGCTCTGAGAGACTGTGTAATGGCTTATCTTGTTAAAGCAGGATCTATCCATATGAGAGAAGCTGATCATTGCTTGAAGTTCCCAGTTAGACTGTGGCATACTGGATTTTTGATAGTAATCATCTGCCCTTCATAAAGGTTCAAAGTAAAAATCAAGGATGTTCTTTGAAAGACATTTTTATTCTTCAAGCAAAAAGTAGAATCAAAGTGTGAGAAATTGCAGTTGGCACATTAAAACCTAACTCAAAAATACAACTTTCTTATTCTATGTGCACCATTGTATTCGTCTCTAATCTTGAAAAGAATAAACTACAGTCCTGAAGGGTGGAAAACAAGCCCATTGACAACCTCCAAGCCCAAGGGATGCAGTTGAACGCATGCTTGGTTTGTTGTATCCGCATGTAGACCCTCCCAATTCCCTTGTCTGCGTGTGTCTCTGTCTTCTGTCTGAGGGGCAGTGGATCAGAACCCTCTATACATGCAGTACACAGTTAGCAGGTCATTCTCCTGGAGCCCCACATAGCTGTCAGCAAGCCAGGCCTGCCAGATTTATCATAGTCTCTGAGTTTTGTATTTCAGGCTTGTGAGGGCAAAAGTTGATGCTGACGTTCTGAGTGACAAGCTCTTTTACCATACGGAAATTCCAACTGGACCGTTCCATATTCATGAACTGATTTAAATTCTGGCACTGTACATGGGTTCCTACAAGATATCGAGGAAGACAGTCAGTGTATCCTATTCAAATCTCATACAGCTGTCTTTGTGGAACATTGCAAGCTGTACAAGCAAGGGCAGAGTACACTGAGTAGCAAGGATTGTTAGTTTGTTTAAGTTTCAAAGGTTATTTCTACACCGATAGCAAATCGGTTTCAGATATTGTTTAGAGGCTAACATGTGTGCTGCAAACGGAGGTTGCCGGGTAGAAAGTTTCTAGTGTTTTGACACACTGCTTTCTGTCCTGATGCATCTATGTCAGAAGCCTATTATAGTTGAGATATTTGAAATTATTTACAAAAATGTGAAGGGTGTACTCATTTTCGTGATATACTGTATATACTCTACAGTAGATGCCCTGTGGTTGTGCTGAAATCCTTATATCCATGGTCGTAGCCCGCTATGAGGTCACTGAGGTCTAGATCTAGTCTATGTCCAAAATAAATATATTTGCATTTATGAGAGATATAAAGATTTTGAAATGACAAGATCTGCTAATTCTTTTTGCTCTCTAATGCTTTGCCTTCATGTATCACAATCTGTGCAGACAGGAAATGTGAATAATAAGGAACAGATAGATAGTTGTGTGTCAATTGTTTGCTACCAAAATGTTTCTGTTATACCTCATATTAAGCACAAATTCATTGGTCAAAGTGAGAAATACCTCCTTTTATTTTTATTGCAAATAAGAATTACTTTTGCAGTATTTTCTTATTTTAAAGGGCATATTATGCATTGGTATATTTGGTATACATGAGATTAAGACATATTAGGTCTATGAATCTTTTCATATTATTGCCCCTGCTTGCCTGTTCCATACTCAAGAGTTACACATTGGGCAGTACAGTAGGTTTTCAGTTTAACAGTAGGTTATTTGGCACTGACATTATTTCCTAAGTTATTACTGTTACTCAAAGTCTTCGTAATCTTCTCAGGGACCATGCCCCTGAACCCCCCTAGCAATGTGGCAGTATTTCTAAAATCCTGGCTTGGGTTGTAGTTGTAGGTAGCATTTCGGTATGAACCGCAGAACTGCGGTGAATAAGCTTAAAAAATTTTAAAAATCTGGATCTCACCTAAACCCTGGCTATACCCGACAACTAAATTTCTTCTTCAAATAAGTAGTTTGAACTCTGTTCTGACATTTTGGCTGTAAATGTTTACCAAAACATTTGTTCAGCATGTACTGCATGCCCCTAAAGCCAGGGGAGTGGTAATCAAAGCACAGACCTGTTGTTTGTGTGTTTTATTGACTTGCTCCAGGGTCTTCAAGAGGGTCTCACACTCCTGCATCCACAAGACTAATCGCAGGCTGGTCCCAAGCTTGTAAGGTAGGGGCACACAAGGCAACATAATGAACAAGTTCAAAGCACAACTCTCTTTGAAAGACATGCATGAGTCACTTCCCCAGGCCAAATATGATGTGTGTGCTGCCACTAGTATTACATTACACAAATCTCTGGGAGAGAGTGTGGGGTAAACTTCAACATTATGTTCCTAGGGACAATGGGATTTTATTGAGCAGTTGTATTGTGGGAGCTATTTTTTCTTAGACAACACAGCAAACTAGAGACAACCAGTCAGTTCAGGTCGGGTTGGGTTTTAGAACTTGTGTCACCATGTTCTTTTTAGAACGAAGCAAAGCAGCATATGTTCACACAGCAAGAAAATGTGTTATTTTAAATCTAATATTTTTTGGTCACTGTGCACACTGCCATTGGCCAGGTGGAACTGGTATGTTCCAGCTGTTCATTTTTTGTATGTATTGTACATTGGTTGTACGATATTATGGAAGCACACAGATTTTTTTGTTTTTTTAATGTGCCTTCTAGATGCTATGGAGAGTCGTTCTGATTCTTGCTTCTCGTTTGTTGTCAACTCAAGTAGTTATGCAGCTTACATTCGCCACTTTACTTCACAACAGCGAAGGAGGAGGTTGAGTACACCCGCTTTTTTATTGCTGCTGTCACTGCTGCAGTAGGTTGTTGTTTATGCTGTACATGATACCAAACCAGCACCACGTAACAGGGGAAAATCATTAGGAATTCAATAACAGCAATAAAAATGAGTAATATATATGGTGATTTGAGGACATTGACTTAATGTAAAAAAAATACATAAGAATAAGCAAGAAAACCAAACTGCATTCCTGCATCAGATCAGATCAAGTACCAACAAATTTCTCACAGGGAATAAATACTCAAAAATACTCTTGACAAACTGATCAGAAATGCCCCTCATTTAGGGATTTAACAAAGCTTACTGTACACACAATTTAACACGCATTTGTCTAACTATCTAAATAATTCGCTCGGTCTCAGAACTGATGAGAAATTCAGGGTGGTTAGGTTTACATGTGGGCACATGTGTGGCTTTAGAGGCAACATTTTAAAGTAAATTAGCATTATCACCTGAGGTATTAAAGGGATAGTAAGTGATTGTAATCCAATGCACTTTTTGTGAAATTCAGCGACTATTACCTCATAGTTTGCTAGCTCTCCATTTTGTGTGTGTTCTGGAAAAAAATCTGGTTTTCCTATACCGTCATGGCTCTCTAAATGGAAAACAAAGAAAGTGGTGTGGACCTTGCCACACAACATTGTTTCAGCCAGTAAGCAGCAGGTGATGTTGAGGAATGATGGGAGGAAAGGGGGCAGTGGGGGAGAGAGTTCTATACACTGGCACATTAGAACATGCTGGACCACAGGCACTATGAAGATGGATAGAGGGCCAAAAAGAAACGGTCTGAAGAGTATAAACAGAGAAGGAAGTCACATGACCAGGCAAGGGACCAAGGTGTTTCATCACTGAAAATTTAAATTTGGGGTGGTGGAGCTTCTGAGGGATCATTGAAAGGGTGTATTTGTTTGGCAAGTAAGTTGGCAAATATCAGCAATCCTTCTGTAGAATCATTTACTCTCCCTTTAATGGACATTTTTTTAAATACTTCCAGTCAGCAGAGGACCATTTGCCAGAAAGAGGAGATAAAAATGTGTTTTCCAGGGGTTTCTTGGTAAATCTCTAAAACTGTCAGAAAACAATTGAGAAAAAAAGAAAACAAATGAGAAAACTTTTTAAAAGAAATATCATGTAAGGTCAAGTGCACAATATCCATGGCATTACTGAAAGACAACAACATGAAACAAACATTCTTGTGGCCATGCTGACTTACATTGAGTAAACTGTATACTGTCTGACCATTCCATACCTCTCTACTATCTCTGGCCACAGAGACCATGGTAATTTATAAAATACGTCCAAATGTCCACCCACACCACATTTGGAGAAGAGCATTTCACTGTGCAGGTTTGACTTTCTCTTACTGGTTGACATTCAAGTGTACAATTCCCTTTGTACTTCCAAATAGTTTAGCAAAGATAATCCTGCAACCGATCTTCTAATATAAATTTGTCAAAATAATTTTTTTAGGGTCATCGGGGATGGGTACTTAATTCTTTGAAGCTTTCCCAATTTACAGAGAGATTTTTTAATTTCCTCTCATGAATAAAACACACAAAGATGTGACGTACGACACATCTTGCAGAAAGTGTCTATGTATAATGTTTTGTCCTCTCCCCTGATAGATGCTGTCTCCAGTCAGACTGATCACTGACACACCCAGGCACAAACAGGTTGGAGAAGGGTTGGATGGTGTGACTAAATCAGTCCCTTTAACATGTGTGTGTGAGCTTGCATAATATCTTTCCCACAGACCATTTACAATCTGACAAGCAATAATGAATGCCAGTAGACTTATTGCCCTGAAAGATAAACTTTAATCAGGCTCCTTTGCCTTTCTTGTGTTTGAGCATGCCTCGGCATAGCCTGTATTGTATGCTCCACAGTGAAGGCAAATAGCAAATGGGAAGTTATTTAAGATTTTTCATTTAAATGTGAAGGCCTCTGCTAATATAATCACCTGAGAAATTGCCATGAGTGACCCTCCAATCAATCTCTGTTTGATTCATTTTAACCACAGACTGGAGTTCCATTAATTGAAGCACATATGCTGCACTTTTTAAACTTGTAGGATGTCTGGAGATTTTTATCTATGAATGTCAAGATTCATTCAATTCCTATCGGGTGTTTCAGCTTTACAATGTAATTTGCACACAGAAGTTTCAGTTCAGAGAGGAACTATTATTATCATTATCTGCTCAGTTTTTTGTGAATTTACATGTAATGTACAACACGTTGCAAATAATTATTGCCATTCAAAAGCAATATAAAATATGTTACAAGTGTACCAAGGCCAAAGATCTGTTTAAACCCATCACAAACTACAGAACCCAATGGGAAATATATATTAGCACATTCCTTTAGGAACAACACAGCACATGCTTTGATTTAAATGCACTGATGATTGTCATAGTATTTAAAGTGCATAGATTGCTAATCTATCTGCCAGTCTGCAAGAGATGTTAGATGCATCTGCATTTTAATGATTATTTTTAAATTGATTCCACAAATTCTTTTGAGAACTCAATTCATTTGTCTTTTTAATAATGCAAAATTTAATAATGAATCCAATTTTCTTCTCTTCAGTGGCCTCCTGGATTATCCTAGGATGTGGAATACCATCCTGGCATCTAAATGTCTTCAATACAAGATTAACAATTGACAAAGGGTTGCGGGTTGCAGGGTGATTATTGGCTGCAGGCGGAGATTAAAGCAAAGCAGCAGCACAGCTGACAGTTTGGTTATCTCTTTTGGACTAAATGAAAATCATGGCCTGAATCCATCAAAGGAGATTAGGAAAATGTGAGCCCATTACTGATGTCCTCTCAGGTTGGTGTGTCTGTATATGTCTGTCTTTTTTTCAGTCTTCGATTGGAAGCCAAATCTGTTGATTCACCTCTGCCGCTCAGTGAAGTAGACATCCCCCACCACCGATGTCAGCAACCTCATTTGCGTATGCACTCGAGAGCTGTTGCTTTAATTTTGTACAGCTAAAAAAAGCTAAAGCTAAAAAGAGGAAACTCATAGTACCTGCAAAAATAATGTGCTGGTTAAGATTCTGTGTAACACTCTCTATGGCCTAAATCAGATAATATAATGAGATTCAGCCTACTGTAACAATTTTTCACCTGAAAGACAGTGGGGGTTTCTTTGTTAAAATTGTTAAAGAGCTGGTAACTCTCACTAGACCGGAGCTATCAGGAGGGTAGACTGCTCCCTCTAGTTATTACCATCCAGGAGGTCTGCAGCACCACAATGTATTTCGCCCACTGAGTGACAAAATCACAGCTGACGTTAGGACTGTCAAGGGCACATTTCCCTCAACAAGGGGGGAGATCCGCAGGGAGAAGCGAGCGAGTGTATGTGTCAGTGAAAACGACAGTGTTTTATGAATTTCTTGGCCACTCACATCTTTCGGTAATAGTTAGCTGCACCCCACCCCACTCTTACCCTCCTCCACTCTTACCAGGGGAGAGGAGTCTGTGTGATATGTGTTACATGTTAAATCTATGGTCTTAGGGTTATGTGAATCTAAAAGCTAGCCTGTTGTCAAAACCAATTTTGTATATCACAGAGGGGTGCCACGCATTATCATAACACCAGCTCAGCAACTAAGGCTTTGAATTTATAATCAAACATAGGTGGGCAGGATAAGGTGTTCCAAGGCTGCCATTCAGATATGAATGAATGGGAAATGACAGTGGAAAGAAGTGGGAGACTATTTTGATGAACTAGTAATCTCTTTTTTTCGCAAAAATTCCAATAATTCTCTGGTTCAAGCTTCTCCAGTGACAGAGTTCACTGCATTTCTCTGTTTTATATTATAAAACTGAAATATATTTTTTGTTGATCAGACAAATAAAAATATTTGACATTGCCATCTTTCTCTCTCTCTGGGAAATTATTATGAGCATTTTTTACAAATTTTCTGACACAACAAATATTTGATTGAAAAACAATTAAATATCAGAAGGTGGCTGATGATGATGAAAAATAATCAGTTGTTTAAAATGGTGCTTTCTTGTGACAGTAATAATCTTATGCGATCATGAGAGGGCAATTTGTACTTTTATTTTGTAATCTTGATTATTCTGTGTTTGCAACACCTTCCACAACAGTTTTAAACTAATCAGACAACAATTATTTTGTGATCACATAAATAAAAAGCTTGTTGAATTTAATGATAACATAATTGTGAGAAAATAAAACAACAGAAAATATTATGTCTCAAAACATACTAAATTAATGTGTATCTTTGGTCCAGCTTTATTTCCTATTTTCATAAGTTAAACACATTGTAATATTTACTTTACTTTGTATTACTTGTATTACTTACATGCGTTTTATGATGTATGATCTCATTCTGCTTGTTTGCTGTTCAAAACATTGCATTTTCATTCCATCAGAATGCCAGGTTTATAGCATCAAAACCCACATGAGACCAGAGAAAATATGCACCTGCAAAGTGGTTTTGACGATGATGAGTCAGACATGGTTACGTGAAGCATATGGGCTTGTAGAAGCACTTACCCGCTTCTTAGTAGCATGCTGAGATTCTCCATCAACCTCCACCAGGAAGTAGCATCTTCCAACCTGCAATGGTGACACTTCAACCCAACCTTAGATCAGACTAATTAACAACAAAGAGAATCACTTTGTATAATTATTCTGGTCCTTGGAGCTTGCATTTTAGAGACATGCGTGTCTAATGATAAAACAGTGCCAAATGCCAGTTGTTGGTTAAGTACCTTCTCTTAGGCCAAGCCTGTCATTAATAACATGAAGAACCCACTGGTGTGAGACAAGGCGAGGTGGTGGATCATGTACTGCAATTGGATAAACAAAGAGTGGGTCAAAGGCTTTGCAGCAGCCAAAGAGAACAGATCATAACTTTCTTTGTGTTGGAGAACTGCAGCCTACACTGTTCTCATTAACACACCCATTTTTCATGATTTGTATCAGGCTTTATAACAGTATGTCTTTTTAACCCACATAGCGCTTTGCCTCATAATGAAAGCTGAGAAAACTTTAAAGTTGAATTAATGTTCAAGGAGGCATTATGATGTCTAGGGATAAGAAATACATCCAAGAGTATATATAGGGTTGTTAGTATTGTTACAGCCCCACACTCTATCCATTGTTTCACAACCCTTACTAGGAGTAGAATATGATAGAAAATATAGAAGGATTTGACTTAATAAAAATAGATGAGAAGATTTTCAGTTTTATTTTAAAAAGAGCATGTACATAGATTTTTTTATATAAAGCTGCACAGTTCATATCACAATGGATAAAATATTTTGACATTATGCACTTGTTATATCATATATCATATATTATCATATCATATATCATAATGGTTCTCAAAGTAGGTTCTGGGGACCCTCAGGAGTTCTTGATGGGACTTGAGGGGATCCCAGGCAAAAAGGGGAACAATTTATTTTCATCCTTAAGTAACACAATTACAGAATTTATGACTATTTTAGTCATGGGTTTCATACACTTTCTGCAATAAAACATCTAAAAGTAAAAATCCTATGAGATGGGCATTCCTCTGACAAAATCTTATCAAATGGGGGTTCATGGTCTAATTTGTGTCATTTTTGGGGTCGCTGACGTTACAAAGTTTGAGAACCACTGATATATAATATATTATGAACAAATCCCCCAACCTAAAGAACAAAATAGCTTTTTTTCCCTTGCCTCCCAAAACAACACATATGAGTTTTCAGTGTACCAGTCCAACAACAGGCCATGTAAGTCAGTAATGCTATTCAACTTAAAATTGAAAATAACTCAACATTTACTTGGTTTCACATGGGACTCGAACCTCATTCTCCTCTGTGAAAGTCCTGGGTTTGACCGATCTATCCACTCACCCCATCAATCCACCCCATCTACCTCCTTACACAGACTTTCTCTCTATTTATAACACGTCACCCTACTTCCTTCTTTGCTATTGTATTACAGCCACTAGAGGTCGATGCCACAATAATTGTAAAAATGGGTCGTAATCTCGTGCCGAACAAACTACCTATTTAGTCGTTTTTCTGGGGAGGAAAGACTCTTAACATTTTGTATTGTAGATAGAACAGTTTACCAATGACAGAGCTAAGACAATAGGTACTGGATAATCATACAGCAGTGGAGGCCTGTGCAATGAGGTGGAAAGATTAGTAAAATGTGTAAAATGTGAAATCTTTCCCAAAGCCACAAACAAGATAATAGATACCTTATCAAATACCTTTTTTGTATTCCACCTATAGACAAGGAGTAAGCTTGAATTGAGCTTGAGAGTGATAGTAGAGAAACACTGACAACATACAGGGGAATAGTACCAGCGTATGGACATCTTTTTTTCAACCCTAGGTCAGCTAAAACTGTTATGATATTAAACTCTTGAGCTTTAGAATGCACAAACGTGGGCTTCACATTGAGGTTTCTGTTGCCCTGATGGAACTATAACTGAACATAACATTGAGCATGTTTACATACATAGAATCATCTAAACTAGCACTAAGTACAAATGGGTTAAAACAAACATTTATGATAATGGAGCAAATGAAAATGTGCTGAGGTATGTGGAGAGGCACCTTGGCAATTCCCTGAAACGGTGGGGGTCTGAAATAATGGGTCCTTGGCGGCGACTGCACTCCATCTCCGCACTCCAGCAGATCGACACACAAATGCCATTGGACAGCTCATACTTATTATGCTCAGATGGTTTTGGAAATGAGACCCTGGCTGTTTTCTCAATTTGGATCCTTAAGGCAGTGATTTAAAGAGATAAAGGAGCTAAATTCAGGTACAAAACCACTGTCCAATATATCATTGACATGACCTTGACACACAAAGGAAACTAAGACATGAATCTAAACAGGCATTTCCAAAGTTAACAGTGCTGACAATACAAAGCCAAAGTGCTTGGTCCTATATCTCTCACAAGCCAATCTCTCTGATAACTAGTGAATATGTGCTGCTAATGAGGCCACTTGAGTATATCTGTCAATGTAAAACCATAACCAGATACATAGATAAAGAAATACACACACATGCACACACACTGCCACTGACTGGGAAAAAAATCAGCTATAGGCCAAAGCAAGTAAAAAAGATAAAAAAAAAAAAAATTAAATCCTTTGAACTGCTTTGATAGATATAATTAGGATCAACCCTTTCCCAGGGTTAATATCTAATAAACCCCATCTATGATTTGACCATTTTCTTTTTAAAACTTACACACACACACACACACAGTATTAGAAGACTTTAACCTCCATGAGGAAGAACCTTGGACAGAGAAGCACACTGAATATTATGCATCATTAATTTGGCTTAATGATTTGGATGATAGTAATACGGTCTGCTGATGTGATAAAACTGCGGGATTTTTCATGAGAGGCGGGTTCAAGTTCAGACTGTGAAATGTTTTAACAGACCGTCCTTTAGCGCTGAAAGTACAAACAAAACATCAATGAAAATATGTTCAAAAATAAAATGTTTACAAAGTACATGTAGATTATATCCTAATATCTCTAATAATTACACTAGGGAACCATTAACACCAAGACGTGACATGTTTTTTTCCATTCAAAAAAACTGAACCTCTTTCACAGATTTGTTAACAAGCACCTATGGCAATTATGGTGATCCCCAAAAGAAAAAAACAGCAATGCTTTAATTCAAACAGAAATATTCAGCTCTATAAATCTTGCCAACTGTACTGTGTGATCATTAGCAGTGGATTTATTTTCATATTTTTGTCAAAAGCCTCTGATATTTATTCCCTTCCTTCAGTCGTCTATCAACCTCTGTGTCCCTGTCAGCTGTCCTTTCCTTGACATCGGCGACAGCCATCTTCTCACACAATGATCTGATTAGACAGTCTGTGCCAAATTAAAGAGCAACAACCTTGGGCAGACTTGTCAGACAGGCATGTTACAGGACATTTTAGATAAATATTATAATGTGCCTCAAAGGAGGTCAAAATACAATACAGAAACTGTTCATGCCTTGGCTGATGTCTGTTCATATCTAGTCTCAACTCACAAGTTAGCAGAATCTATGATTATCGATGTGTTTAAATGAGATATACTGTATATACCATGCCTGAGTACAGTGTATTTGTTGCTCTATGTGTTTCTGTGAATGGTTAAACTACTATGCAGTTAAAGGTTCATTACAGGATTTCTTTCAGGCAAGAAAATTGGCAGTGTTCCTATGCTCTCCTGTAGTGCAGTTATTCTACTTCTAAATTAGAGTGTAAATTGCACATGATAATGTGAGCTTAGCATAAAAAACATAAAATATGTTGATATTAGTGGTGGGCCGTTATCGCTGTTAACGTGCTGCGTTAACGTGAGACTAGATTAATCTAGATTAATTCCAAAATTACAGTGAGATTAATCTAGATTAAAAAAATGTATCTATGCCCACCACTAGTTGATATACACATATCTGAAATCTAACTCTGCTGAGGAATTCTGGGGAGGCCCTGCTGTAAGATCAAAATGGACACAGAAAAATTTTGTCACGGAAAATATGTTTATGTGTGTTTTGCCAGAAAAAGTAGAGCTTTGGGCCAATTTGAAGATAAAAAAAATACAATACAGAAGAAGAGACACAACTTTAGAAGTTGCAATATTCTATATGACTCTACGCCTAGAGACAGTCAGACCATCTGATCAATCTACCAGACGTCCACCAGAAAAAAAAACGTAGTTTGTGATGAGACAATCTAATTTTGTATGTTGGGAAAATAAGAGTCACTTGAGCTACTAAATGGCCTTTTCTCATTAATATGCAAATCTATTTGGTAAGACGCTTCAAACATCTAATCAGATTTCAGCCATTATATAGAAGATAGCTTTGATGTAACAGGGGAAATCAGGTACTCGTGTACTCTTCATGAGTTCAATAAACTGAATGAATCAACAGATGTTTAACATACCCTTTACTGTGCAAATATATGTGGTAACACACACCAAAAATCAAATTTGGTTGTCTAAATTGTTACATAAGTATGAAGCTCCTATCACATATCTACTGAGTTGTTGTTCACAAATGTATGGTCTACACAATTACAGGCACCGCCACACACAAGAAAGCAAACATCACACAGAACTTGAACTTCAAAATAGATCTCTTGTTAGTGTCAGTTAACCTTGTGACCTGTGAGACATCTAGTCTCAGATTACCTGCACTCCTAACTGTACACAGAGACTTTTGTTTTTATGTTGAAGCAAAACTTTGCTTATGTATATACCAGAAGAGCTGCTGGTAAAAAAAAATACATTTTTACAACAATGTATTTTTGTGAGGAGACAGATGTTAACCAGCTGAATCATTTTTATGTATTTTATATATACCAATTACATCAATCATCTGTGAGTTTGTTTTTTTTCATCACTGCTGATGTCATGACTGTGTAAATCCTAATTCCAACTAACATGTCCCTCTTAGGTCAGAATGTTGGCTCATGTGCCATCAGGTTACATGTCATATATACAGTGCAAAATGTATTAGACTAGTATGCTATGTAAATTAAGATCATGCTGTCCTCCTTGGTAAAGACTATAATTTTAAGGTGACTTGCGCAGTTCCCAGTCTGTATTCCTAACTTGGAATAAGGTCCGTTGCTTTTCTTGCGTCCCTCAACATCTAGCTCAGGACAGGTGGCTCAGGCTTTTGACTTCTCCACCGTGCCTGCCCCCAACCAAGGAACACATGCATAAAATGGTATAAACTGTATACATTAAGACCTTGGTTTGAGTTAAAAGGTGATTAGCGGTGTTATCATATTAGGCTCTGTCACTTTAAGAGGGTATACCTCTGACCCTGAGGTGTGACAGACTATGGTGTTTATTTTAGGAGAGGCCTCCGATTCGTCCATGTAGATGTAGAAAATTGTGACTGGTTAAGGGGCGGACCTTACAGGCAGAGCAGATCAGAGTACACCGGTGTCTTGCGAAATGTGTGTGTTTTCTGTGCAGGTAGCGACAAGCTGCAGAAGGAAGAAAATTTTAATTCAATTAATGTACAGAGACAGTTAGTAGCCCAGCAAGTTTGTAATAAGTTTGTCACACTGCTCCACATTTTTGTGTATTATACTGCGTGTGAGAGCTAATAGTCTGCACAGGTTAGCACCATCGCTATCAGCAAGCTAACGTGGTACGAACACTGGAGCCCCCGACAGCACCGTGTGTGAATGACTGTTAATAGGTGCGTTTGACTTCATGCGTCGCTGCACAGTGCTGACTTAACATGATGCATGCTGGACTTAAAATAAGGCATGCTGGTTAGAAATTGTGTCCGACTTTCGCCGGCGCTGCAAAACATCACCACGTCACATGACATTTAAACCTCGCGGGAGCAAGGCGGCTGCAGGCGCCGAGTCCGGCGGCCGCAGTTGCTTTTCCCCGACTGCACCAAGTTGGAACCACACTATTGCCTGGTCAGTCATTGATCTCTGCTCACAGTAAGCTGCTGCAGGTAGAATGTGTCCGACTTGACTGTGCCGTTTTTATACCCCGCCCCTGCAGTCACCTGCAGCTCACGTTAGACTATCAAGTCGGCGGCTCCAACGCACCTAATATTATGCTTGGAGGGAGTCCATCCTGCGCCTGTTTTCATCTTCATCTTTCTGAAAGGATTGCAACACATGAGAACAGCAGGAGCAATCTGGATGGGGCTATGAAACTGGGCTCAATGTTATGTCGAAGGATAAACATCGCTGCCCAACAGACGCTCCATTGAGCAGCACATCAAACACTATGGGGCCACAACAGTCGGTGGACTCTCTGAAAAACTTCAGTGTAATCCAAAAATTTGCCCAGAGGAAAAACCGCCGTGCCGCCTTACTCCTCAGGTGAGGCCTCAGCTCTGGTTAGTGAAAGCATCTTTTATCATCAAGACTCTGCTGCTGGTCCCTGCATGGGCAAATTGTTGGGCTGGATCGGTTGAGACTAGTCTACAGATTACGGCTGTTGTCATAATGTTGTCATATAGCCACTTTAATACTGCTTTATTATTTGGGATTATTTGGCCAGTTTGCGGGATTGCTGCGCTGTATGAAAGGTTTGGAGCTGAGAATGGGATATATATTGGCAGACACTGTTTCCGCTGTGGAAAGCAGCTATAGAATGGGTCTGGATCCCTAACCTTGTCTGTGCGCATCGTTGTTGACTTCAGTGGTGTTGAGCTCACTGCTGTTTGCTTATGGCCCTGTAGGCTCATTTGTTTTGAGCTTGGTTGTGTCGGCTTAAATAATGCATGCTTAATTTATGTTAGTGACAGTGGTACTGGAACTTGTGTCAATGCACTCCTCTCTCTCTCTCTCAAGTTAATTGTTTTGTGGAGCCATGCTGTTTGATGACATGTTAAAAAAACACAGTACCAAGAGAAATTATTGTAGTTTTACTGATCCATGTTTTGAAAAGGTTGGTGCCCCACCATTTTTACATATAAATATGACACTGGTCAAATCCGTGGTTAAAAAGTGGGATATTTCAAAAATAACTATCCTATTTGTTTGTAACAAGAATAAAACCAAACTTGTGAAATAGTGGTTAATAAATAATTACAAAACTCTATACAGATACATATTGTATATGCCAATTTGAATTGTTAGAAAAATTAAAAGAAAAATATTTATGTTCCATGATGTCTGAGTTCTTGAGTTGGCTTGTTCCCAGTAAATGTTTTGTTCCTCCCTGTGAATGCACTCCTACAAATAAAAGCTGTATTTTTCTTTTAATGAAAAGGTCAACTAGCCTATTTAAAGAACAATTAATTGCCTAACAGATAACACATAACACAATGTTGACAGAACTGGTTTTAATCTATGGACATCAGAAAATTTTAACTGTAAAATAAGAAAACAGTGTAATTCAGTCCGTGAATAACTCATACTTTTATGCAGTATTCAACTAGTCTATATACTGCATAATAGAATTCCTGAAATAAAGTTATGGCTTTTGTTTTAGTCTTCCACTCCACGATTTTCAGTGGACCCTGTTTGGCTACCCATAGGAACATTTTCTGGGGGCGTCATTGCTTTTCCATACAATATAAATATGACAATGTTAAATGGTGACATCAACAGATGCAGTCAGAGGATATTTAAATTGTGAAAACATTTAATTTAGACAGTAAACTATAAAAGACAAATTATAGAAGCTGTCAAGAACACAGTCTCCAGACTTGACAACAGCACTACAAAGCATGTACACAGAGACCAGAGAGGATGGTGCAACAAGAGCTCTACAGGAGACATCTACTTTTTGCTGCTACCACAGATATGTAGTTCAGTGTTAACATGACTTTCAACATCAGTCTGTCCACTATATTACAAGAAATTGGTCCCTGAAGTCCCAGTGTTTGGAAACTTCCTGCATGCAGGATATCCGCACAGCAGCTCACTTGGCTGAAAGCCTACACTCATTGTTGTCTAACTGGGATATGGGAGAAGGAGAACTGGTCTGCCACACTGCAGATAACGGCAGAAATATAGTGGCTGCAGAGAGGGAACTGGGATGGCTCAGCTATTTTGGCCGTACTTTTCACCTCTCCATTACAAGTGGTTTTGCCTCTGAATCCAGAAATCCTGTGTCACGGGCAAATGTAAAAGTTAGTTTACATTCTCTTATGGAGCAAGAGAGAGATGTTGCAATCTCAGTGGAAAGAGAGCTCTCAAATATGTATACTCAAAATAAACAATTATTATGTTTTGTATCATATAGCATGTAAGCTTGTGTAAGCTACTGGCCTATATTCCTCTTCCTGGATCTATCTATTTCTCTGTCTACATAATTTTAATTTGGTGAAATTGTATAATTACAAGACTGTCTAAGACACTTTAAAGCAAAAACAACAACAGTATCACTACATTTTAGGGGATTAAATCAGGGTCTTATTTTTTGTAAAAAAACAAAACAAAATGCTGAGTTTGAAATGCTGTCTTTTCCATTTCAGAAAGAGGGTTACCTTAAACTCCGGGTCACTTACTATGGCTGGCAGGTTTTCTTCAACATGCTCTGTCAAAAGCATCTTTCATCCATAAAGTCGTAACTGAGCTCTGTCCCTAAATCACAGTAACAACTTTTAGGTTGGCTGATAGACGATGCCATCGTCCATCGGCGATGGCTGACAGACATCATGACGTTGAGCTGGCATCGTGATTGTAAAAAACCCTGCCCCACCTGCAAAAACAAACTCAAATGTTCACATTATAACACCCTGTGAAAGCAGGTTTTAATGACTACGAACATTCTTATTTTTGTATGTTTTGCACCTGCCTCGTAATTCTCTTCTCCCCACACTCTGACACTCTCACACACACCTACACCTCAGGTAAACACCCCGGCTTAGCCCACCTCACTCTCCCCCTATCTGCTCCATTTTCTCCATCAGCAGTATGTTTTATAAAGTCGCCTGAACAACTGAAAACCCGTCTTTTTTCCGTGTATTTTCACCCTCAATCTGTTAGCACGTTAGCACGTTGGCTTATTAATGACGCAGCCTGTCAAACAACTGAAACCAACATCTGCACCCTCTGTGTGCTGCATTACCTAGTCCAAGTGTAAAATATCCACTGTGACTTGTAACATAGCTTAACTTAACAGTCTGCCAATTTTTTTAACAGAGTGAAGTCTGTGCGAGAACACATGGACATAATATGACTGCTGCCCCCATGCGCGCCCGCGCACCCGAAGACATCGTCCATCCCGATGTTTCATTGTACACATCGTCCAATGGAAATTTTATGGACATTGCCCAACCCATAAGCTAGTGTTTGGAAGGGAGAGGAAAGGTGTGTGCTGCGGCTCAGTGTTTGCCCACCAGTGTTTTTGAGGGTGTGTCGGACTAGCCGTTTGGTGAGCATTATATGACGATCATTTTGCTTTTATCCCTGTGTCGTCACAGGGAGGACTACCTAAAGTTAATTGGTTAGCATTAAATGGTAATGTCGTTATTTTTCAACTTGGTTCCTATTTTCCCATGTTTTTGTCTCTATGTGAGAGACTAGGACAACACTTTTGCCTTTCAGTTGCAAAAATAGGCACTTTAGTGGACATACTTTGACATCTGCAATTGCCTGCAAGAATTACGTTGCATCCCAGTTTTGCTGTTGTCGAATGCAGCACGCTCGCTCAAAACTGGACCAATTTAAAAAATGTTGTCCCAGTGAGTCAAGTCATGTTGAAAATTCCAAGGGGTGGTGAGAACCCAATCAGAGGAAATTTAACTAAGCAGGATATAATTTTATTTGGTCCAAAACTAAATAAAACTAGTATTTTCAATTTGACTTGTGTGATGGCCCCAGAGCTGTTTTTGTGTGTATTTTTCTGTCTGTGTTTTGTTGCAGGGTGAACTTCCTGGTTGAGTAGAGCTGACGCCATAGGAGGCAGCTGGCCACTGTCTCCAGATTGCTTAAAGCCCGCCCCTTCCTGATTGTTGCTGGACTTGACTGCTTGCTGTTTCCTGGTCCCCAGCACCACGGCGTGTTGCTTTGTTGTGTTTTGTTCATTCAGTTAATCTGGCACTGTTTTGCCAGTCACATTTGTTAAGCTTTAAAATGATTTGTTATATTTGTTAAATTTAACTACTTTTGTTAATAAACATCCTTTTCTGGTAATCCCTTAAGTATGGTTTTCTTTATTTGTTGTGGCCTCTGAGTCGGGCCATAACAATAGCAACCTTAAGAACTTTCAATAGAGAGAAACTCCTTTATTTCATTATTTGAAACTGATACCATTAGGGAAATCAGTATGTATAATATGCTTCTATCTGACATGTTACATTAGGAACTATTCATTTAAATCAATAATGTATATTTTAGAGTTCATGGGAAAGAATATAAATTCTTTGACTATCCATCACTGCGTCACACCTCCACTTTTGGTTTTGGTATGCCACCCCAAGATTTACAGTGGCCTCATTTGGCCACCTTTATGAAAAATGTCTGTCGATGTCACTGACGGAGCACCCCAAAAAGCTGGCTGTTTCCCATTCATGCTTGAACCAAAGCATGAGCAAGGTTATAATTGGATAACACGTCTCCCCATAAAAATACACTGTGTCTATTTTGACTGATATGTTTAAATATCCTCTGACTGCATCTGTCAGTGTCACCATTTGTCACCGTCAGGTTTATATTTGATCGAGAAGGCAAAAACCTGAGCCACATGTCCTGAGCCAGATGCTGAAGAAGGCAGAAAGGCCACCGACCACATTGCAAGGAACACAGACCGGCAACTGATTGAGTCACTAAAATTATAGTCTTTACCAAGGAAGACAGCGTGTTCTTAATTCATATAGTACACTAGTCTTCTAATACTTACAATAGATACATACAATAATACATTGTAAATATAACCTTCTGGGTTCTGTGGTTTTTGACATTTCTAGCACAGATAATAACCGAGGTTTTAATATTTGAGATATCTTTCATTTCATACACATTTTTATCAATTTCAGCATCACTGTAACGTTCTTTGAGTCTAAAACACATTCACACACTGTGAAATTTAAATGACAGCATGAAGACCAGTTTAACATTGTAACCCTCCACAAATGCCTTGCAGAAATAAATTACTGGTTGTCACACAATGTTCTACAACAATATCTTACAAAATCTAATGTCATTGTACTTGGCCCCAAAACTCATAGAACTTGGAACTAGCAACTTATGGTAAATTTTATCGTGCACGTAGCCGACCAATAGGATGTCGCTGCCACGTGACGTATAAACAGCAGTGTCCCTACTAGGGCTGAAGGATTTTGGAAAATAATCAAATTGCTTTTTTTTTTTTTACCAATATTGCGATTGCGATTTAATATGCGATTAATTTTTAACCTCTTTACCTTCTGTATTATTCAGAATTGACAAGCAGTAAATCAGTGTATACACAATATTAGATAGATAAAACTACTGTTATTTCTTGTGTTATGATGAATTTGGTAGAATTATTATTATGAGCAGTGGTGGAGAAGATATATCAAATTATAATAATATGAGAAAGATAATTCGAGAGTCAAGACACAGCATTAAATAGTAGGGATGAGCGAGTACAGCATTATCTGTATCTGTATGTTAACCAGATGAATTATCTGTATCCGTATCCGTACTCGGATTGGGCGGGGCCTAGTCCGGAAGTGGGCGGGGTTTAACCAGGAAGTGGGTCGGATTGTCTTGAAATGGGCGGGGTTTAATGGTATGTTATTTTGAGCATGTATTTGATATGGGTTAATCAGAAATTGTAAAGAGAACAAGAGTTTTCATACTCAACACTCTTTTTTTAACTTTAAATTATTTTATCAACGGCTAACCTCCTCCAAGCAGGTTATGTTCCAGAAAAGAGATCAACTCTCTGAAAACGCTGCCTACTGACCAATCAGCTCTCTGGAAAATGACATCACCATGTGTTTTAGCCAATAGGCTGCTTTTTGTTTGCAGCAGTGATGTGGAGAAACTCTTGACTATGGCGATCCTACAGAGACGGATTAAAAGCCTCAGGCTAATGTTGCCTACAGGTTTT
>JAPMOB010211759.1:0-15583 GCA_029875015.1 Lepomis gibbosus | reverse complement strand
CCCAAAAGTTGTACATTGTTGACAGATAATTGAAGTTGTTGATGAAACTGGCCATAGTAATCATGGTGGTCCCTCATGCATCTCATTTTAGGCAGAGACTAGAGTGAAGCTTAATTATTTGGACCGCATCGCCAGGTTTTGGGAAATCCAGGCTTCCTCCTTGAAAATCCCACACATCGAAAGGCGTATCCTTGATCTTTTCAGCCTGTCAAAGGTAGATATTAATTTAATTATTTCTACTCAGAAACTAGATTTTAAGTTAATTTTGTTTTTGATACCTATAATTTTTTTAAATTGTCAAAAAAATGCTTTTCTCTTCCAGATTGTGACAGATGAAGGAGGTTTTGAGATGGTCTGTAAGGAACGGCGTTGGGCTCGTGTGGCACAAAGGCTTGGCTACCCTCCAGGCAAGAACATTGGTTCTCTGCTTCGTTCGCACTACGAGAGGATCGTCTACCCCTTTGAAATGTTCCAGTCTGGTGCCAGCTTGCCGGTATCACTCTACACATTATTGTCTCTCCTTTTTGTGTTACCAGGGGTGATCAGTTTAATACGTGGCATTCAAAATTAGTTGATATGTGAAGAGTAGGTTAGTCACTATATGATGCATTGTACCTGCTGGGCACTATATAACGCTCACCTTTTCCGTGACAAGTTAGTAGTATCATTAACAAATTAGAGACTAACCACCATATATTTTAATAGATTTAATAAATGAAACATCTTGCAAACTGGAATTAATGTTATACTAGTGGTAAGCTATATAGTATACTGTTATATGAAATTGTAATGAATAGACTAACATAAGCCCTAACCAACCCTCACCACAGTGGTGTAATCAGAAAGCTGTGTTATTTGTAATACAGTTGAATTGTTGAATATCAACTAATAAATTGTTGAAATTTTAAAAATACCGTATGAACTATTTATAGGAAGACTATCCAAATAAATCTTTTAATATATTAATATTATAATAATATGAAGGTTTTATTTTTTAGTTATAAAAGTATACTTAGTCATTAATACTAGTTAGCATCCAGGTTGGGGAAAGTGCATCGGCAGCGGACAAATGTAGATTTAGCCAGAGCCAGGCTATGTCGTACAGCCTCCTCCTAAGAGCAACATGCTCTCCTTGTTCTATTATTGTTGTAATGTAAATATTGTACACGCGTCAACATCTGAACACTGGCACCTATTGTTTTCAACTTCAAGGCCATTTGTTGTATTTTGGACATGTTTCCATATAAATTCTCTCCTTTTTCTGTCATTTCTAGCATTGCAAGCCAAAGCACTATGATGGTGAGGATGTGGATAAGGAGTACAAGCCCCACTCCATCCCCCTGCGACAGTCTGTGCAGCCATCCAAAATAAGCAGTTATGGACGCAGAGCAAACCGCTGTCAGCCTGATGTGAGTGAGAGCACCTATCCTTAGTTGTCATTCAATACATTTGCATAACTCTGTGACCAATAAACCTTCGCTGAATAAACGTTGGTCACTTGAATATTTTTTTGGGGAACACATTTCCGTATGCAATTTTTTGCCCCACAATCAAGCCCAGAAAATTATGAATCAGAGCTAAATCTAATTTTTTTTATGTAGCTGCTTTTTAAAGACCACACACTTTGATTGGGTTTGGTCCAACTGCTTCGTCAAACAGGAATTTGTTTCAGCAGGGTATTAAAGGTGTGAATTTCAACCTACCATTTAATTTAACTGCCAGGTATTCAGGCTGTCCTGATCTATGATGGTTTCTCACAGAATTTAAACCACACATTCAAATCCCTGCCCTGATGATAATATATGTATTTGTTGTCTTAATAATTACAGAGTTTCTTCATTACAGACATGGATTTCTAGTAATTAATGTGAAATACTACAGTGTGTTTTTATGTTGTTTTTTTATGTTGTTGATCAGCAAACATACAAGGCTGGCAGTTTCTTATAATGTTTGTTTAAATTGTAAAGTTTTAGTACCAACGGTTTACTATCTATTGCCTGCTGATCAGCCCGATAAATAACGACAGTGCCAACAAACTACTCAAGTGTTTGTTGGATGACAGTCTTGTAGCGTGTACCATGCTGTCATGCCCTTGTGCATCGGTTACAGTGTAGATGTGACAACGCACTCAGGGCAATCCCAGCTTGCTTACACTCCATCCCCCCATGCTGCTCTGCTTAACTCCGCTGTTTTTGCTCTCTGCTCCATGGCTTATTTTGTTCTGTGCTTTTGTTTCTTCCACTTCCCTCCATATTTCGTAAGCCACATTTTTTTTTTTGTTGCTCAAATTAATGTTACCAATACACAGTACAACTTCTGCTGGAATGCATCTTTAGTTTTGCATATTTAGTTATATATTGCATTGATAGGAACAAAATTGAAATTTTTTAAGAAGGGAAAAAAAAGATGACCCAAAATATCATCAGATGATTGATGCAATAACTGACTACTACCCAGAAAGCTTTTGGTATTGACTCATTTTTTTGTTCCTATTACTTAAGACGATTATACACACAGTTTCTTGAGGGATGATTATTTATTTATTTATTTATATATAACAGTTGAGCATATTTGTAAGCATTCCAAATGGGATTTTATTTTATAGCCATTTAGCATAACTTGCTAAGTATCCAGTAGATACATTTTCTACTAATTGCCACTAGATGGACTGGCAGTGTACTAGACTACTTTAGTATTGTGCATGATAATAAAGTTGTTGGCAAACACTAAATTCCCATACCCAGACACCTTCCCAACCCCATTTTTCTTTGGTGCCAAAGCCACTCCATTGATAACAAATCATGTTTGTGTGACAGCTGAATCGCCTCTCAGTGGTTGTAAGGTCCAGACTGAGAAATCAGAAATATGGTTGTCTCAAAAGTAAGACAGACCTTAAATGATGCAGCCCTAAGCTCTATGGCGAATCTAGAAAGCTCTAAGGCTTTGCTAGATTCACCAATAATGCGAAAAATAAACTTGAATTCAAAAGACAGAATTTACTATCTAGATCTACACATGTTCCTGTTGGACCTTTTTATATGTCATACTCCAGATGTCACCTTTGTTTCATAATGTGTCCCACTGATGTTTTTCCTGCAACTATTGGCTCTGTTCTTTCCAGGCTCTCTCTTTTCCTCTCTCATCTCCTTTCCCCTCTTGTCTTAGTTTATTGTTGCTGTTATTGTCTCCCCTTGCAGGGTCCAGAGGATCTGGTCCCCCATCCTCTCACCACTGGCTCTCAACCCATCTCTGCGGTACTGCCTCTTGAGCATATGAGCTCACCTTCTGTCCCCGCTCTCTTCCCGCCTCTTTTCCTAGACCACCTCACTCCTTCTGAAGTTGTCTAGATTTTTTGATTTTTATCTTAACTAACCACTAAAACATTTTCATTAACATTTATTTGCGTGCCTCGTGTTTCTCAGTGCAGGGGTGGCAACCAATGATAGGTTTACTTTACATTTTGCCATAAAAATATAAATAATAATATTTAAACAAATGGTGCAAGTTATTAAATCACCTTTACATTCTAGACCAGACAATGAACATAGAGGAGGATTTCCTTTAAGTTTATATTTTACCCCCAATTGCCAAACTCAGTTTTCCGGTGTAGTTGTTGGGCTGATGCGCTCTCTCGATTTCTCTCTTTCACCCATACTCTTTCTCTGTGGTTGTACTTGGCTTGAAATGCTTTATCGCTGGGCTGTCTGTGTGCCTTTGCTCTTTCGTCTTGCCATCTACTCACTTCAGCAGCTAACCGTGTGGCCGCATGCGTTCTCTTTTGAGTGCACTCACACAGAAGATCCTAGTAAGTTTCATTTAATCAGGTTTCACTTACAGAGGACTTACTATACTATACTTACTATAGTCTGATGATTGGCAGTAAAACAATGGTGTCTAAGGCACCGAAGCATTATAAAAACCTTACCCTTTTTGAGCATGTAGTTGTTGGCCTCTAAGTCCCTCTAGGTTTGCTTGTTTGAGGCCATGGTTTGATTGTCCCTCACCATCAAGTCCTGCTTCATCTACTGCTTCCAGTCCCTGTCTGACTCCCATACATCTTTGGTCAGCAGATCTCGAGTGCCAGGAAAAAGCACCTGTTTTTATGTACAGGAAAAATAAAAATATAGAAGAATAGTTGGACAGCCAGAGTTACAGCTGAACAACTGAAGGGAGTGCATCAGCATACAGATAGCAAAGTCAAAAACGAATATGCTTCTTCCATTACCTCCTTGTCTTGAATAGCATTTTTATGGCATTGCATCTGTCCAGTTTTTGTGCTATGTATGGCACGAATAATGTTGTCATGACATGCATACATGAATTTTGTTGATGTGGGAATACTGGTTGCTTTCTGACTACATACGGACTACCAATTTCTTGGTGTACACCTGAGTAGAAAAATTGTTTATATGGTCAAGTTTGTAGGCTTCTGTGAAAGTGCTTTAAGTGGATGTTTGAGGAAAAAGCGAGTTGGAACCTGAACCTGAAAGTCCTGCTTTTATGGGCTTTTAGATCGACTGACTGATTACTGAAAGTGATGTTAAGACCTTCCGTTTTTCCACCTACATTACATGACCTTTGTGTACTGTTTGCAATCACGCGGCAGACTGGAACTAGCTACCCAAAAGTATGGCCAAACTTTAAACCATAATAGTGATACTGTGAAATGTAATGTGTAAAGTTATGCAGGGGGGAGAAGTCTCAATAATAATGCATTCACTGCAACATTATGGCTCATTCATTTTGTGTTTTACCAGTTATTTCAAAAGAAAGAAGATTTGCAAAAAGAAGAGATCTCTTTAAACAGATTTTAACAAGTAGGCCTCCCCAAATCCAAAAGATTCACTGCAGGTTACTGTAAATGAGGCCCTCTTGGGATGAGAACAACTAAGAAGATGCCAACAGTAATGAAAAGTGAGAAGAGGAAATGTGATGAACTATAGGAACGGAAGCAGCAGCATCAGAGCTGAAGTCCAGACCCACTTGACAGAACATTTTGAGTTTGAGTTCAAGTAGGGAGTATGCTCAAGTCAACACCAAGTTTATAAAAACAAACAAACCAATGCTCAGTCAATATTCTTGATACTGTTGTTCATAGTGAGAGTCAACTATGGTATGACTTCAATAAAGCAGTACAGACCTTTTTGGATTTAGAAAAGTTTGAATATGTGATTGGAGCAGGAAACAATTCTGACCCCAAATCTAATTATATTACAGTCAAAAACAAATCTTGGGCAATGTTGGTATTAAACATTTGACATCTTTCCATGCACCTCTGCATGAACAAAACTAGGAAACTTTGTGTTTTTATGGGGAACTGACTGTCGGATTAGTTTCTCCAGTTTGCTATGAGAGCAGGGAGCACAAACAGCACCCAAAAAAAAGCTTACAGTTGAGAACAAAGACAGTTTTAATTTGACTGGTGGGCAATACAGAGGTAATAGAAAATATGTCCATACTAAAGCTACTTCTGAAGCCCTGCTCAGTGGGCATCATTCCCCAGAGTCAGCTAATGTTAACATGAATGATAAGTCACGATTTTAGTGTAAATGGTCATTTTTGCATTTTAGATGAAAGAAATATAAAAATGATGTGAATTTTGCTTGGGTCTGTACCAGATTGGCATCCCTTACAATCTCTTACATCTGGAGATTATGATTTGTAAGCTGGGCTGTTTCTGTAGCACTTCAATGGTCATTTACATTAGTTATGAGAGTTGTGAGACATTTTATTGTGATGAGAAATTGCACTCCTGCAATTTGGATATTTTCACTTGGCCATATTGCAATTTTGATAATATTTCAATTTATTGTTCAGCCCGATCAAGATGTGTGTAGTATTAGTTATTTTTTAACCGAAAACCAAAATGACAAATGACAGTCTAAATGAACTTAAAATTGCTTTTTTACTTTTGACTTGTTTTCTTTTCTTACCTCACTACAAACATCAACCAGGGATTTTTTTAAAAAACACAGAATCATAGTTAACAAAATCTAAATGATACCTTAGCCTAACTGTATAGTTTCAACTGCTGGTGATTGTGTGTTCTGGTGGTGGGTCTTAACTGTTAAGCTTCACTGTGATGTAGGCTAACTTTTCCTTACTTTCTAACCAAGCACAATCCCTTCTTGTGATGCATTGCTATGCTCTCATGTTTTAATAGTCTGTTCTGCATTTGACCTGGACCCTTGCTTTGCTCTGTGTGCTTAGGAGAATAGTTGCATACTTTCAATCCCTTCATGACAAAAATGTACTTTCATCCACAGCCTGAACCCACAGAGGAAGATATAGAGAAGAACCCAGAACTGAAGAAGCTACAGATATATGGCGCAGGACCTAAGATGATGGGACTTGGACTGGTGGCAAGGGACAAAGGCATCAGGAAGAAAGGTAAGCGCCACGACCACAACCTTATTCACCTTCTCAGACACAGTAAAAACAATGTCTTTTAAGTCTAGCAACAATAAAATTGAGAAAATGAGCAATTATTTGGAAGCAACTAAAGCCTTAACTTGAAAGTCGTCAATTATGGGCTCAGTCAATTAAATTGTGGTTATTGGAGCATTTGTTTTTGGTTTAGATACTACCATCCTGCCAACATGGAGCTCTGCACTGTAAAAAAAGAAAGAATAAAGTATTTGATAACTGACCACCTTTGCTCTTATTTTAGATGAGCTGCCTCAAACAGTTACTGTCAAGGAGAGCGTGTCTCTTGCTTCTGTTGATACCTCAGTCAAAGCAGAGGCACTGGAGCCTCAAGAGAAGCGCAGCGACGAGAGTACATCTAGCCCCCAGCCGCCTCCCCCTAGCGTCACAGTTAAGACAGAAGTGAAGAAGGAAGAACCAGAGGAAGAGGATGGGAAAGAGAAGGATCAGAAGGAAGATGATACAGATACACCATGTACCAAAATGACCATGAGGCTTAGACGCAACATCAGCAACCCGCAGTGTGTAAGTGGACCAAAGGATGCTCCCAGGTGGCAGTTGAAGTATAGATCAACGTTGAATATCTAAACTATAATGAGAAGTCAAATGGTTCTACAGGGCTGTAAACTCAATGCACTGTACTCTTTATTAATTGTGACTCTAGTGTGAATGCAGTGGTTTTGTTTTTGACAGAATCATTTTTTCACTGTTTTCACAGTCTGATCTTTTGTTGAATTTTACTTTACTGCTGTGGTACTGTGGTCATAAAGTCAATGTTTTGTGCTTACTTTTTCTTACTTTTTCAAAGGTGGATTCTTTTGTGTGTCGGATGTGTGGTCGGGGAGATGATGACGAGAAACTTTTGCTGTGTGATGGCTGCGATGATAACTACCACACCTACTGTCTACTGCCGCCTCTCTCTGATGCTCCCAAAGGCAACTGGCGATGCCCTAAATGTGTGGCAGAGGTAAGTGAAACATTTTTATAGCACCTGTTTGTGTCCGATGTGTGGTGTTAGGTGTCTTCTAACCCACAAGACTAATCCTTTTTTTTTTCTTCTTCTTCTTTTTTTTTTTTTAGGAGTGCAAGAAACCTGCAGAAGCATTTGGCTTTGAACAGGCCACACGAGAGTACAATCTGCAGAGTTTTGGGGAAATGGCGGATTCCTTTAAAGCAGATTACTTCAACATGCCTGTCCATGTGAGCCCACCCACGCAAGATATCACCTAACTTGACTCTGCCCTGACTCGTGATAATGTGAGAGACTAATCTCTAGTCTGTGTGTTGTCTGTGTAGATGGTTCCCACTGAGCTTGTGGAGAGAGAGTTCTGGAGGTTAGTCAGCAGTATTGAGGAAGACGTGACTGTTGAGTATGGAGCGGACATACACTCCAAAGAGTTTGGCAGTGGCTTTCCAATGAACAATGGCAAAAGGAAGCTCACAAAGGAAGAGGAGGTACGCACATTGTTGGGTTTCCTTTTATATCACAAACTTGTCATTTTGTGTGTGTGTGTGTGTGTGTGTGTGAGGCATCCTGCTTGCGATTACATGTTGAAAACTACCCAGGTAAAAAGTTGAACTCCACCAAAGGTCAATTTTAAATGCAGTATGATGACTGCAGATGGCCATTGTGGCATAATGACTGTAACCATCTTGACATGACCACACTCTAAAAACTTAACTCAATTTAGTGATGCTCTTTAAAATAATATGTTTGGATTAATAGAAACTTACAGCTCAGTTTTTTTACACCACTATTAGACAATGAGAAAACAATGTATTTGCTACCTCTAGTGGTGTTGTCATTTTATGGGGCACTTGGATGATGAATGATTGGCAGCCCAAATAAGAATTTCCTTTTCATGCTTAAATAATATGTCAAGAATTGAAATCTGTTTGAATCAATCTGGATCATTAAGAATCCAAGTCAATAAACTCTAAACAAAATCCAAGCCCAGAAATGGATTTTACAATGAATGTGGGTCATTACAGCATAACCAGGGGTTACTCTGTAATCCAGAGTGTAGTTGAGTCAAATATTTTAACAAAAGTTATGGATTTTATAATGTTCTCAAAAAAAGCTACTCACTTCATATGGTACCTGTAATTAGTCATTTCCAAACCTTTTCATAATCATAGTGCAGTGCTTATTTTCAGTGCACACTCTTTTCCTTGTATGTTGTCAGGAATATGCCCGCTGTGGGTGGAACTTGAATGTGATGCCCGTGCTGGAGCAGTCACTCCTGTGCCATATTAATGGAGACATCTCTGGGATGAAGGTGCCCTGGCTTTATGTAGGCATGGTGTTCTCAGCTTTCTGCTGGCACATTGAGGATCACTGGAGCTACTCCATCAACTACCTGCACTGGTACAGAATGCTTTTTGTGTATTGTTGTTGAGGGTTTGGCGTTTTATCGTAATCATAGGCTTAAACAGTTGCAGCTTTTAACATAGAGGAAATTATAATGCCATGGGAAAGGGTACTTTGAGTGAAATACTATAACTTTCCCTCTTTGTTCTGTACCCACATATCCTCATCCCAGGGGTGAACCCAAGACTTGGTATGGGGTTCCCTCTGTGGCAGCTGAGAGACTTGAGGAAGTGATGAAGAAGCTGACGCCAGAGCTGTTCGAATTTCAACCTGACCTCTTGCACCAGCTGGTGACCATCATGAACCCCAATATCCTCATGTCACATGGTGTACCGGTCAGTCTCACATAGGCACTCATGCACACAGCACAAATATGGCTTGTTAAAATGCTTTCTTTCTTTGACCTCTGTGTTTCTGATTTGCAGGTGGTACGTACCAACCAGTGTGCTGGTGAGTTTGTCATCACCTTCCCCCGAGCCTACCACAGTGGTTTCAATCAGGGATATAACTTTGCTGAAGCTGTTAATTTCTGCACTGCCGACTGGGTACGTCTGTTGTACACTGTTTCCCCCAAGTTGTGATTTCACATTGTTCACAATACCACATAATCAACATCACTTTTATCTCTCCCTCTCAGCTGCCTGCTGGCCGTTCCTGTATAGATCACTACAGGCGTCTAAGGAGGTATTGCGTATTCTCCCATGAGGAGCTCACCTGTAAAATGGCTACCTGCCCAGAGAAACTAGACCTCAACCTTGCTGCAGCCACACACCGGGAAATGTTTATTATTGTTCAGGAGGAGAGGAAGCTCCGGAAAAGTCTGATGGAAAGGGTGAGACACACAAACAGACCTAACACATTATTCATTCCTTTATTAATTTATTGATTTTTATAAGAAGTGAATAATAGTTCTCTCTTGATTGTCTAATAAAATCTATGTTGTACCTGCAGGGCATTACTGAAGCAGAGCGTGAGGCATTTGAGCTGCTGCCTGATGACGAGAGACAGTGTGATAAATGTAAGACCACATGCTTCCTTTCTGCTCTGGCCTGTTCAAACTGTCCGGAGAGTCTGGTGTGTCTCTACCACACTCAGGATCTGTGCAACTGCCCCACTGATAAACTCTACCTCAGGTATTTATCACGTGTGTGTGTTTTGCAGTGAGCCATAATACACTGAGTGAACGCTGTGTTTTAGAAACATGACTAATTTTCTTTCTAATTAGATTTTCACCCTTTGTGTTAATCGTTTTGTGTTATACCTTCACTCTGCAGGTACAGATACACCCTGGATGAGTTGTTAGCCATGTTACACCGGTTAAAAGTTCGGTCCGAGTCCTTTGATTCGTGGGCCAACAGAGTAAAAGAGTCACTTGAGCAGGAAGAAGGAAACAAGATAGGTGAGAAATGTGCTTAAATGAATCATAGTTTCAACAGAAATTTGTGATCTTAAAAGAAACTGGTAAGATCAAATGATTATGGAATTGCAGGAATTAATGACCTGGAAATGCTGAAGACGGAAGCTGTGGAAAAAAAGTTTCCCGACAATGAACTTCTGCGGAAACTCAACACTGTCCTTAAAGACATAGAACGCTGCCAGCAAACCAGCACTGAACTCCTCAGTAACTCAAATACCAGGTATGATGGAACACAAACAATAATATTTACACTTATGTTCAATTACATGAACTTACATATTGCTGTCTTTTAGTGAAAGTAAGATGACTTTGGCCGAGCTGACATCCTTGGTAGAAACAATGCAGAACCTGCCCTGTGTGATGAACCCGTTAAAGGAGGTGCAGGTGAGAAGCTATCTCACTCTGAGCGATCTAGTTTGTATTTTTACTCTTCGAAAATGTATAAAATATATTGTATAAATATTTTATAATTTTCTCAGCTTAAAAGTTGTACTCTTATTTAGAGCACTTATTGTTTCATTTTTGTCTGATTTTAAAGGTGATTCTGCAGACAGTGGAGGATTTCCAGAGTCGGGCTCAAGCACTGGTCAATGACAAGGACTGGAGGAGGGATTCTCCATCTCCTGAGCAGTTAGAGACTTTGTTGGAGCAGGGGGCCAAGCTGCCTGTTGTGGTGCCGGAATGTAATTTACTCCAGGGCCTAAAGGAGCAGGGCCGTTGGTTGGCAGAGGTGAGGCGCACTCTGGGCACAGAAGGAGGTGAGAGGCAGGAGGTAACGTTGGATGTGCTGAGGAACCTGATGGAAGCAGGCTGCAACGTACCCCAGAGTGTGTCTGTGGAGACGGCCATGGCAGAGCTTCAGGAGCTTCTCACAATTGCAGAACGTTGGGAGGAGAAGGCGCAGATCTGCCTCGAACAAAGGTAAGACAAGCAAGTCAAACCTTAAACTTTTTTTTTCTATACTTCACCTGCCGCAGGGGTTTTCCTCATACAGAGATGTCAAAATGACAAATTCTTTGTCATGGTTATGTTCTTCAAGGCAAAAGCACCCTCTCTCTACCCTGGAGGCAATAGTAAATGAGGCGCAGCTTATTCCAGTCAAGCTACCCAACATTCTGGCTCTACAGGACTGTCTTTCGCGAGCACGGGCCTGGGTAACTGACCTAGAGGAAATCCAGGTAAAAAACTCCTCAATGGTGTGAGTTGTAGTTAACTCTCATATTAATATACTTGATATTATTAGTCATTGTTTTGTTTTGTTGTAGAATGGGGAGCATTACCCATGCCTGGACGACCTAGAGGGCCTGGTAGCTATTGGACGGGACTTGCCAGTCTTCATGGAGGAGTTAAGACAGCTGGAACTGCAGGTAGCCAGCGCTCACTCCTGGAGGGACAAGGCCAGCAAGACCTTCCTGAAGAAGAGCAGTCCACACAGTTTGTTAGAGGTGGGCAACCCAAGAAAAAATGGATGTTTTATTCAAATTGAAGTTAAATAGAATGAATTATTGTCAACATTGCACAACAACATACATTATGTGTTTACATAAATCAGTACAGCATTCCACTTTAGAGGCCAAGCTCTTGAGAGCATGCATTATGCTCAAGTGTCTCTTGCAGGTATTATGTCCGTGTGCAAAAAGGAGAGAGAGGCGAGATGAGATGCAGACGTTGGATGAGCCTTTAGATGACTCTGATAACAACACTCTGGGCCTCTCTGCTCAGGACCTGAGGGACCCTGCAGCTATTGTGAGTTTATTGAGCAATACATGATCTATTTTTAATCATTCAAAGATTTAGATCTATCTTTTTAGATGTGTGTATTTTGCATAAATAGTACTTCTGTATTTGATGTTGATTTGTGTGCCCTGTCTCTAGGTAATGGCATTCAAAGAAGGGGAGCACCAGGAAAAGGAGGCACTACTGAGGTTACAGAAATTGAACATGTGTAAATCTGGATTTCACACAATAAGTTGCAAGGAGGACAAGGAGAACGGGAGGTGGGACGACTCCATGGAGACAGACACATCCAGCCACTCAGAGAACTCTGTAAAAGAGAACGGGAACAGTAACCACACCTGTACCACCCCTACTCAGTCAGTGTGTTTGTGCGCCGGTCCGCCTCGAGCCCCTCAACTACGCTGCCATCTGTGTAAGGACTGGTTCCATGGTGGCTGTGTCCCTTTCCCCTCTGTGCTCCCCTCCTCTGGACCACAAGTAAATCCCCTCTGCTGGTGGGACTGGGACTCGCGCTTCTTGTGTCCGCGATGCCAGCGGTCACGGCGCCCACGCCTGGAGACTATCCTGGCGTTACTTGTTGCCCTGCAGAGGCTGCCAGTGCGTCTGCCTGAGGGAGAAGCACTGCAGTGTCTCACAGAGAGGGCCATTACCTGGCAGGGCCGAGCCAAGGAGGCACTGGAGACACCAGAGCTGCAGCAGGCACTTGAGAGACTGCAAGAACTCAAAGAGACTCTCCATTGTGAAAGAGAGAAAGAGGAAGACATGAAAAAGGGGACAGAAGGAAGCTCAGTGATAGTTTTATCAGATTCCGAGGGAGGGGAAGGAGAGGAGGGAGTCATTGATCTGACGGAGGAGAATTCACCTAAAAAGACCACCAAGGAAAGCAACAGCACCGAGGTTAGCATCTTATTCGGATAGTCTTTATTGTAAAGTTTAACCAAATATCGACCACTGGCTGTAAACTAGAGCTCTGAAAGCCCCCCAGCGGGGCTGAGTCGATTTGGGCCGGCACTGGTCGGACTCGAGCTAATCTAACTTCTCCTTTCATTGTGCCCATATACCTGCAAGGCACATATAGGCTACTGCATGAAATATTGTTATATTGATTATATTATAAATATTATACTTTTATATATTCAGAGTTTTGTGAGTTGTTGAGTTAGGGGAAAATATATTAACGTGAAACACTGTCTACTGTCTAAAATTGTTAATTAATTATTATTATAATAATTATTGACCTCCCTGTAAATTCGGCAAATGTAATGCATGACGTTAGTCCTTTCTTTGTATATGGTGTCAGTTTGTCCCGGTGTGTTGCAGTACTGGCATGTAAACTGCTCTGTCGCTAAACATCAGATCAGGGCTTGATTTCAGTGGAACTTTCTTTTGCTGCAGCAGAAACATTCATTAGAATGTATTTTTGAAAGCAGTATTTATTTTATTGCTGTGACTGTTAATTGGCACATACCTAAAACAACCTCAAGTTTAATTTAAAAGCTGATAGCTAAATAAGACGCACGGTGTAATTTTGTAATTCATAATCTGAATAGTCAATTATTCGTTTCAATAACCGATAGATTAATCGACTATCAAAATAGTCGTCAGTTGCAGCTCTACCAACAACAATCACATTTTTATACATTTACAACTAAGAATTGTTCCTTACCTTTGCTAGCCTTCGTCTCAACTAGCAATCATCATTTGAACTTAAATGCAAACATTACCGTTACCTTGTTTCGGGACTGCTCCAAAGACTTGATGCATAAACCCCGGGTTATCTGGCCTGTCTTTTCTTCGTCTCTCTATTTTCTCTCTTCCTTCACCTTGCAAGCCCCGCTTAATCACGTTATCTTTACTTGTCCACAGAATAAGCTTATTGTGTGACAGTAATGACGTCCTGTGCGAAAAAGTATGCTGTATATAGTTAATATCTATATGTATTAAACAAGTTGTAATTGAGTTTCTCAATGAATTGTTTCAGCCCTAGCGTGCATTAGCATTAACATGACAGTTGACCTATAAGGGAGAAGTTTGAGCGTACATGTGTGTTTGTGCGCATCAGATAGACTAAAGTGATATTGGTTCCAATGTCTGCTTCTGGTCAAGCTTGGGCTGAAAAATTGCAGACATTGCCAGGCTGGGGCCAGACTAGGGCTGGTGTTTTGGTCTGTGCAGGGTTATACTTTTAACTATGTAACTACTTAAATATTTTTCTGATGCATCATCTGTCTGTTAAAGAATTGATGATATACAAATTTCATTGCTACTTAAGACTTTCTTAATGTGCTGTATCCAACACGCCTCCTTTATTCAATGTTTGATTGTCCACAGGCTGGCTGTGAAAATGGCATCAGCAAGAAGCCAAATGTTACAGGTAAGATTATGTGTTGACTTCAAAGTATCAACGGCTGACTTGTGCAATGTGTCCCAACAGAGAGCACTGCAGTCCTGATGTTTTCTTTATGCTCACTTTTCAGGCGTGGGGTTTCTGCTGCCCCTGCTGCCTGCGCTAAAAGGCCAGGTAGTGGAGCTTTCACCAGCCACCAGGGTCCAACTGGAGGAACTGCAGCTGGAAGGAGATCTGCTGGAGGTGTCCCTGGACCAGACTCTCCTCATCCACAGAGTCCTGCAGGCTGCCTCTGTTCCATCCAGAGAAACATTGCGCACACTCATTCAGGTCAGGAAAATAAAGTCTGCCTTTTTTAAAATGTTAGAAGGCTTAAAACTAAACCTACATTGATGCAAACTAACTAAATATTCCCTAAAACTAAATACCTACATAAATATACCCAAAAAATCAAACGAACCACCCAAAAAATATAGCTCCATCATGATACTAGTGATGAAAAAGTCCACAGGACACTTCTAGCATCTCATTGGTGCTATAGATAGGGGTCACTGTCCCCTAGTTCCATTATGACTCATGATGAACACTAGCTGTATTAAATTGAGTCGTACTACATAATCTTCCTATAGTCAAGAATTTGTACTTTTGTATGTGTTCATATAATTTCAGCTCTGCTTCAAATGCTTTTATGTTGTATCAAGAATAAAAGTCAAACAGATTGAACCTTTAATCGTTTTTTTTATTTTTATTAGAAGGAAACAGGAAAATGGTTTGCTGTGTTTACTGCTCTGTTACATTTTTAGTCAGGTAACTTTATTGCCTCATCTCTCATATTCTTGTCCTCTCTCTGTCTGTCTGTCTGTCTGTCTGTCTGTCTGTCTGTCTGTCTGTCTGTCTGTCTGTCAGATTGAGCTTGAAGAGCAGAGGCGAACCAGTCGCGGACGAGCCAAGGACTCCAAAAGGAAGAGAAAGGGCCACAGAGGTGGCAGTGGGGAAGGGGCTGGAGAAAGGTCACTGGATGCGTCGGAGTCAAAGAAAACCTGTCCCCTCAGCCACAGCCCCTCCCTTCACCTACCTGTCCAGACCCATCCAGAGGTAATTTATCTTGCTTTTGATTTAAGCATGTTTATGAGATGGTTGGAAATTGTAGTTTTAATGCAAATATTTTCAAATAAAGTTTTAACTAACTTTAGCTTTACTGGAGATTAACATTTTTACTTTTTCTTATGGCAGATTTTGTGATACACTCAACGCTGGCGATTGATTTAAATGGATCAGTTGGATG
>JAPMOB010211757.1:0-15980 GCA_029875015.1 Lepomis gibbosus | reverse complement strand
CTATCTTGAGCTTTCCTCATGTGGACACATCTGGACTGTGATCCTTCACAACAAAACATCCCCACACTACCATGGATAGTGGTGGTGCAATGGGTTGCAGAATCCGTGGAATGGATCCCGTCCACACGGTGCAGCATGCAGGTGAACCGCAGATTGATTCAAAGTTTATGATTTATCCTGTTTGACCTCTCAAAATATTCCTTTATTCTGGAAATGTCAGAGAACCCAGTTAGATTCTGTGCAGAGCTTTGAACATGAGCAGAAAACCTGCTGAAACACAGGAGCTATTAAAGTCCAGGAGTTTCAAACTGAATTAAAGTTATTCAATTTATTATTAATGAATTGCCTGTGTGTTGATTCAGCAGTGATGATTTTAAAAGTTGATCCACAGGAGGAACATATCTGAAAGATGCTCTGCATTATATGTTACAATTTTAGATTTTGAATTGTGTTACTAAACCTTTATAAAACCAGAACAAATATTTTTCCAAGAGTGCCGTGGCCAAGGCAGGCAGGAGTACAATTGCACATTTAAGATGGGAACACATAATCAGTTACAAGGTCATAAAATATCAAAATGTTCTCAAATATTCACCACAATTCAGCAACAAGGACGATCAAATGAGCAATCAGTCCTGAAGGCAGAATAGCCAGCCTTCAAGTCATTTAAAAGCAACAGTAAAACAAAGATACAGCCCCCTGTGGGCTACCTGAATTTTGTATGTCCCTTTACATAAATAATTTCCACAATGAATGGATGCAGAAAATGCCAAAATTGGTGCAAAAAAACCCACCAGAATGCAGGAAACTAAGTGTTTAACATTCAAAATTTCCTGGGGGACTACCCCCAGACCCCCACTTCACCCTGTTGCAGTTTTGTTGTTATATCAGGCTATTTGATTAGACACAATATTATAGTGTTGCTTTGTTGTGCAATATAAGTATTGCACAACAAAGTACAAGCTCCTAACAATGCCCCTGCCTGTGAATATGAACACTTTCCATATTTTGGAAATGCATGTTGGTAAAGTTGTAAAAAAATACAAAGTCTGTCAAATACCCTCTCCTGCAAAACATGAAAATGTTAATGACATGATGGATTCAGCATGTTACGGTGATTCTTCCAGTGTTCACATTAACTGAGTATTCTGATGACCAGGTGAGTGGAACACTGCCTCTTGTCCTAAACCAGGCTGTACACTAGGTGGCAGGGGGGAGCCACAGTGAATGTTTGGGAGATTTAACCGTAGGGGATCTTACCTTGTTGACATGTTGTTAGTTAAACTTGCACAACACAACTCTGGGCTATCTGCACACACACTGCTGTCATATATCCTTCAGCTGTTTTATCTTAGGCTACTGTTCTGTTCTTGGTGTGTCTCCAGTGAGCTCAGATTTTTGCAGTAAAGCAAAGATAATATAGATGATCATTTTAGCTCAGGTCAGTCCACTCAAAGTCTCCCACTGAGGTAAAATACACTGCTGATGGTGTATGAATGGAATTTGGACTCAAGATGATACTGAACCATCCTCACAGTACATTTTGTACCGTCAGGGCACAATACACACATGCATACACACACATGCATGCAAACACAGACAGTGTGTGTGTGTAGAGCTCATAAAAAGACAGAACACACTGCAGGGGAATGCTCTGTCCTACTCTATCCTCCTTCACTGTACAGTTAATGCAATTAGTGTATTTAGAAGGGTCCCCAGGGTGCGGGTGTGGGGGGGGTGCGTAGGAGTGCGAGAAAGGACAGGACGGGCCTTTCCTCAGGAAAACATATCACCTTCCACCACAATAGAGCCCGTCAGGAAACCACAAGCAGCCACATTGCTCTCTTGAGTCGCCGAGTACTTTCGGACACACTCTCACACTCATCAGTCCCGCACACACATGCACACAGTCCACAGCCTGGCAGCCCGCACAGCCAGCACACTCCAGGATGACATTGTACTGAAACACTGCAAGGCAATCTCAACAAGTAAGTCTCATTCTCTGCATTCGCAGACGTGGTTGAGTTTTTATTCTGACGCTTTATTTTTCATTGGGGTCCAATGAGAGAACTGTTTTGTTCATTCATGCTTGCTGTTACCTTGATGATTAATGTCAAAGTTAAAATGATTATGTTTCTCTGCAGAAGTTACTGATGGGACATTTAAGTTGTTTTACCCATCCATAAATTGGTCTGTGCTAGCCATGTTGTGTTGTTAATATAGGTTTGAAGCTGTTGTTGTTGCTAATTTTGAAAAACGTGTGTATGTTTTTCAGTAACTGATCTTGTAATTGAGGAAATCATACTTTCTTATTTTTTTGTCAAGTTCTAGTGAGCACACACATTAGAGTGAGAGTCTCACCGTTGTGGTTTGACTGTTTCATAATGATGAAGACTTCTAAATGATGTCTGCTCTCCTCACATCACCTATTGTTCTCTCAAAAAAATGTTTTGCCTTAGAGGGGTCTTAAATTCCTTTGCAGTCCTTGGCAATTTTGTTTTTGTCTGTCTTCCAGTCTTCTGAGACATCTGGTAAACAGTAAAAAGGAAAAACAAGGAATATTTTGGCATCTTAGTGCAAAATAAAGACTGGTTTAAATGTCTGTTTATTACTTGCAATCTTGCAATACATTATCTCTCTAAAAATAAATACCAAAATGACCATATACCTATACACAAAAAAATTATTTAAAATAAAAAACAGATTACCCAAATTGGCAGGAAGAAGGAAAATAAACTATGGATCCTGGACTTTACAGATACGGTACATCTCTATCAAGGCATATTTTGCCTAAATCTTACAGAAAATACTTCATTCTGTCAAAGAGATACATGACCCTTCATCTGCCATTGTGCTTTTCTTAACAAGAAAGGTCCAAAAGGTCTTTTTCTAAATGGTGTCATCTTTATATAAGTTGTATTTCAGCAAGTGTAGACACAGTAATATCTTGAATAACTATTTCTTATTTGCTTAATGAAGTGCTTTGCGTAACCAGCTGTGAAAGGATGTTTCTGAGTGCAGTAATATAAAGTGTCTAATGGCTTATGCATCACCAGAAAAACAGGCTCAAGTTTAATTTTCAGTCAAAACCTGATGCAGTAACTCTCTGATGTATCAATATTGACATTCCTATGGGTTGAGTTTTACCCCAATTATAAGTTACCATTAAGTACCAGACAGTGTTTGAGTAAATGTCAAAACAATTTATTTATTCTGAGGCTGAGTTGATAATCAGATGCTCATATGACCTTTTATGTAACTGATAGATTTTGACTATATTTGACCTTGTTCTTGTTTTGCAGTTTGATAAAATCTCAAGTGCAACCATGCCCATCCTGAAGAATCTCCCGGGAAGGTCCAAGAGCTGCCACGAGTTCCCCAGAGTGAACGGGGAACTGATCCTTCCCCGGCTGGACTTGGACCTCAGGGACTTGAATGATCTCAACGATCTGAAGGAGCTGAACGACCTGAAGGATCTGAACAAGAACCTGAACCCCTTTGAGGATGTGGACCTGGATGAGGATGAGAGAAATGGAGGTGACATGGGCCTCATTATGGGGGAGGTCAGAGGTAATCTCCACCTCAGGTCCTCTCGTGATGGAGAAGAGGAAGAAAATGAGGTGAATGCAGAGAGGCACGGGGCAGGGAATCCTAAAGGGAAGCCTCTCAGGGGGACCCTGGAGCGCATCTGTGGAGTGTCGCCCCTAAAAACCCTTGGAAAACTGGGGAAGGGGCTCCGCATATCGGGGCGCAATGTATGGGGGAACAACTCTCCCCACTATAGCCCTGGAGACTCAAACACTCTCCCACCAGAGAGGGAGAAAAGGAAAGGACTACGCAGGGGCTCTGAAGGAATTATGACCTTACTCCGGTGAGGAGGGGTGGGGAGGAAGAAGAGTTCAAATTTTAGCTGTTTTGTGTTATTGAATTCAGCAGTCGAGGATGACATTCTTGTGGTATATACACAAATACATCTGAGAATCTTCGAAACTGTAATATATTTAATTAAGATGGTTTTAAAAAAAATTAAAACCTGTAGTGTTGCAGAAAGCCTTTCGCAATGGCTCTGCTACAATCCATCTATTCATTGGGATAGATGGAACAAGCTTGCAATAAATATAGAACCAAATCTTTCCTACTTACAAAAGCACATCTTAAGGAATCAACAAGAGAATATGTACAAAAAAGCAAATAATGTCAACATCAATGAACTGAAATCAAAAGAAAAACTGTTATGCAAAAAATAGTGCCAAGCCCTTTCTGAACAGCTGGGTTCTTTCTCCCAGAGGAGACACTGTTAGGGTTGCTGGTCAGTAATAGAATAGCATATAGTCTGCTTACTTCCTGAGGAGTTATGTAATATGCTATAGCAAGTTGTTGATCTACGGAACCTCTTTTGTTTTACAGTGACATGTTGTGTACTTGCTGTGCTTACAGAATGAGTCTATTTTTAACTGAGGCAGTCATGCTTACAGCAGCACAGTTTAACAGATGACTGGATATGTGGCATTCCAAACATAGCTGCTACAAGGCCATACTGTACAGTACAACACAAGCCAACAGTCTCATGAATATAATTCCTATTTATACATTCATTAAAATGCAAATCATGAACTCTGATGGTGAATATGATTGAAAGTCCTTTTCGGAGGCCGTCATTCATCGTTCTTCCTTGCTCATGTGGATACTGTGCAGCTTTACAGGTCGACGTAAGGAGGAGCGCAGAGAAAGCCTGCCCTGCGGAAACCTGAGCACAGACAGTGAAGCAGAGGGTTCCAGGCGACCGTCCTTCCTCAGGATGGTCAGTCTGGGCAAGCTGAAGAGGGAATCCATGTCGGACAAGGCGTCCCAAGAGGCTGAGGAGGAAACAGTGGAGGAGGAGCCGGTGGTCAAAACCAGAGAGCCCCTCTCAGGTAACAATACAGGAAGCATCAGGTGTAAAAAGTCCAGGTCCTGATCAAAAAACTGTTTACATATCAAGTCACCTAGAAGAATCTGTGTTTTGCGAGGTGTTTCCCTTACATTACATTAGAAAACTTTTCTCTTCCTGCTCAAGCTCCAGCAGTACTTCCTCCCACTCCTAGACAAGTCACCGATGAGGCTGAGAACCCCAGATCCCAGAGTCACTGGGTTCAATCACCACCAGACTGAAATCAGGAAATGGCAGCACTTCCTCCTACCCCAGGGGCCCTCTAGATAGAATTTTAACCAAGCTACTGTTCATAGACTCCACAGGGAACCTTGCAGAAAAGTGTGCAGAATGAGCAACAAATGACCCAGTTAATCAGCCAGGCACATGCACATTAACTATTCATTAGCCATAAAAATTAGACACACTTTTTCCGTATTTATTTGTCAATGTCCTCTGTTTTGTGACAGTTGCAAATAAACATGGCCACCTTTTCTCTTCTTGCTCCCCACAGTACTGGAGATTCTACAGTTGGTCAACCACAGGGACCTTCTCTTGGCTGACACACACATTCAGGAGCTGGAGCGAGAGTGTGAGCTGCTGTCTCTCCTGCCGACTACGACTAGTCCCACCCTTACTCCTAACTTCTGTCCCAACACTCCTCCCGGCATGATCCCCTTATCATCCTCATCCTTAGACGACGCCCTCAGCTCCAATGCGACACTTGACTCAGGTCGACGGAAGGCTAAGGACGTGGAGCTCTTATATGAAGCCCTGCAGAGGGAGATGTGGGACGTAGTGCGGGAGTCCCTCCGCCAGCCCAGCGCTGGTCCCAACCTTGGGCTGGTGGTGCTGGTGATCCAACAGGAGGAGCATGCTGATGCTGCCTGGGCCCTGAGAGAGGAGACCAAGCCAGAGCGAGAGGGCCCCCTGATCCAGCCGAGCCATCGTCCTAGGCGACTGAAGATGAAGTGGAGGCAGGCCGTGGCGGAGGCTGCAGACTGGAGCCTGCCACATCAGGCAGACACCCAGGCAGGACAGCTTGCCTCATACCTTGAGCGCCTGAGGAGTCGGATGATAGATGACCTGGATGCGGCAAGGAGAAATGCTGTATCCATTTACCCAGAGGAGTTTGCTGCCTTCCAAGTGTATGTGGAAAGTTACCATCGAGCTGTGGCCAAACGTCTTCGAACCATTACCAGCAGCCCACTGCAGATCACAGATGTATACTCACTACTGGACTGGTTCTACAACATCTACAACAGGTAGGGTATCTTAAACAGGGAAACAATACAATAATAATACATCAAACTTGTATTACAAACCTGAAAACCGAACTTCTTTAATAATGATTTGTAATGTTCTACCAGGGATGTCCTAGGAACGATTGGCACAACCACAGCCATCAGCTACGCTCCACTGGAACCCATTCTGTCCCAAGAAACAGTGGAGAGGCTGGAAGAAGACTGCCTCAATATTGTTAGGGTAAGAAATCTTATTTTGTCACGACTGCTTCTTAGAAAATCTGGATAGTAGACACATTTTAATTTTATGCTGTGATTTTTAGGAGAAAGTGACAATGGAGTTGATTCAGGTTCTGGATGAAGAGGAGAGGCGATGGGCCCAGACTCTGCACATAGAGGAGTATCAGTCCCACCTAGCTCGCTCAGTCATCCAGGTATATTACCACGTCATTTTCACTGTAAAATAACTCCTGGGCACAGATTATTTTCCTGATTTGAGTGTGTATGTTTTAGCCAAAGATACAGCTGTCGTATATCTCATGTCTTTCACAATTCCAGAGGCTGAAGGTGGACTTGGACAGATCTACATCTGTGAACCAGTTTCTAGGGGCACGAGTAGCTCGCTGTAGTCTCATCGGACTGGCTAACTTTCTCTACAAGTGAGTATATTCTGTCAGAAAGGCATATAATCAGGGAAACATTTTGCGGAAAAAAAGAAAGAAAGTGGTTTTAGCCAAACAAGCAAGCCTAAGTGGTCCACAGGACAGAACAGGATTGTTCATGCATAAATTGTATTAGCATTCAAGAGGTTCACATAAAATCTCTGTGTCCAGTTTCCAGAGGAAGGCAGAGATGTTTCATGAGACTCAGGCTGAATTTGGAGACAGAGGAGACGGATATGTTTCCAGGACCATAGCTCTGGTCAACTGCTGCCCTCCTCTCAGGTAGGCAAGGGATTCATTCTTCAACTAAACATTTTCATTTAAAATGTTTTCTGAAAAGACTGCCGTCATTTCCTGAAGGTTTATCTTTATATCTCCTGTGCGTCCTGTAGATCCTTGGTGGAGCGCTGCAGGCAGTGTGACCCACAGGGCAGTGAGGAATCAGCACAGAGAGCCAACTCCTCCCTGGACAGGATCATCAACCAGTCAGTGAGGGTGCTGACTGACAGACTGTTTGAGCACATCAGGGTGAGTAAGTCACGAAACAAGTCTCATCACAGTCTTTAAAGCTTGCTTCCCTTCAACAAGCCTCACACCAGGCCAGGATATATGATTCAGTTAGTTTTTTTTATTGCTGTACGTGTTCAGGCTGGAGGAATTCATCACCTAAAAACCTTTCATCCTGTTTTTCTTAGTTCAAAAATGTAAAAGACTCACTGGGGGGAAAAATACTCAACCATTGTGTAGATACAATTAATTTGTTAACAAGTTGAAAATTACTGTGCGTACATCTGGAAGGTGACCCATTTGAAAATCCTTTAAATGTGAAAATAATGTGTTTGTCTCAAGTTCACATCCATTAAATACCCACCCACTCCTCCTCCTCCTCCACTTCATCTTCCTCCTACCCCATCTCCTTCTCCAACTCCTACTGTTCCTCTTCCTTCCGCTCTTCCTCCTCTCCATACAGCTCCTCCTCCTCCTCCTCCTCCCTGGTGTCCTCTACCTCTTCCTTCAGATTTCTCTGGATCCATTGTTCCTAAACTCAGTGAACTGACTGGTCCTATTATCTATCTATTGAAGCTTCTGTTTGGTGCGTTATCAATCATGACTCTTTGTGTTTCCACCTGGGTAGTTGTGTAATTGAGCTCAACCTGTGCTGACTGTAGTGAGCAATACGGAATGTTAGTGCTTTCTTAATGAGCACATGGTGTAGGCTATGAGAAATGAAAGCATGCGTGTGTAGAGTTTAGTTGAGAAAATCTGTAATTAAAGTAGCAATCCCACAGTGTAAAAATATCATCACATCTTGCATGTAAAATATTAATCAGTAAAGTTAGTAGTGCGGAATTTAAAAAACAAAAACAAAACTTAATTCTGAAATGTAGAGGAGTTGAGGTATTTAGTAGCAAAATATGAAATACTCAAAGGCAGTAGAAGTACCTCAACAATATACTTAAGTAGAGAAAGTACAGAACTGGAGTTGATGTACTTTATTTGTGTACTCTGTTAATCAGAACTCATCATTTGTTGTTGCAGCCTTTCTTTGACAAACTGATAAAGAGAAAATGGCTGAACAACACAGAGGCCTTTGAGGCCATTGAAGCCAGCATTAAACAGCACTTCAAGAAGTTCAGAAGGATGGACTCTCCACCTTATCAGGTAACGCTTGTTTGATCAGAGTGGTGTTAAACATCTTTAAGCATGTGCTTAGAGGTTATATGGAACCATTTAATGAATCATTTTATGAATGACTGACAGACGCTAGTGGGTGAGGTGCACCGGCGGGTCCTTGTGGAGTATGTCCGAGCCATCATGCGGGGACGGGTCATCTGCACATCTTCCAAGATGAGGAAGAGGATGGCTTTCCGCCTGCAAGATGAGGCCAAACAGCTCAAAGGACTCTTTAAGGATCTGGTAAGTCTGTACTTCACACAAAATCTATACGTTTCTTATGAAACCTGCGTTTGACATATACTAATAAAATCCAAAGCATCCAAAACAGAACTAATAATTGCTTTTCAGGAGACCCCGAGCATTATAAATAATTCCAAAACGCTGATCCTTAAAAACACCGAGCAGAGCTGGCTCAGGGAATGCAGCGCAGTGGCTGTGAATGGAGCCTGACCTTCAAACTTCCTGGGTCAGGAATAACTCACAGTTAGACAGTGTTGATACAGAAGTGAGCTCTGAAAAATGGTTGCTGTCAGTGACATGGAGATGGATGAACCGGGCTTACGTTAGCACTTGCCAGAGAGGGGAAGAGGGTGTAAAACAACTAGGCCTGACAGCGTAGCATTTGCCCTCTTTCTGTGTGCGAGTTCAAACAAGTGTCCGTCACCTCGGCTGACAACAGGAAGCCGCTGTGTTCAGAAGGAACTTCCTGTTCCTGTCAGCTGGCTGGCTTTGATGTGGCTCTGGGATGCCCTTGATGGCCTTTTTCACCGAGGAGCGGGATGAAGTGTCTGTGGAAACTGGGAACTTGGGGTGGGGGGGGCGGGGATGGGGTGGTTAAGCTTTTAATGGATTGTCGTTATTGTTAGTGAATGCCAAGCCAAAAGAGTTCTGCTTTCTTTTCCTGAGTGTTTGAAGGAAAAACAGGACCTGGCAAAACAGAGGTGGAGTTTTGTTATTCACTTAGTAAATCACTTACATGTTTGACCTCTGGCCTTTGGAGGTATAAATCTGTGTTTCCTCCGATGGTTTGAATGTTCACTGCTTGTCATGCCTCATATTAAAAACACACATTCGATCTGAAGAAGAAGCCATTTGAATGAACATCGATAAGAACTTAACAAGAGCAATGAACTTTACATTTAATTGATCAATCTAACAAATAAAGACCAATTTAATGAGGAATGTTCTGTTGTGTTATGATAATGAATACTTGTTGGATGCTAATTAAATTGTTACTACGCTCTTTGTCTTCTCCCTGCTTCAGGATTCAAGCTCATCCTGGTTGGACAGCATCATCTGCCACCTAGCTGACATCATTCTGCTGGAGGACACTCCTTCCATCCAAATGGAGGTTGCTGTCTTGGTGAAAGAGTTTCCAGATATAAGGTGAGGGCTTTAACAAATTAACATTGCTGGAACGTTTCTTCTGAAACCAGGAAGCATGTATGAAAAGAGATACTCTCTGTACTGTACCCCCAAAGGTCCTATATTCTTTTTATGCTTACTGCCACACATTCACAGTGTTGTTTTTGGCACTTAGCCAAAGCAAGAAAAATGTAAGACTATGTGTGTTTTTTTGTTGATTTTTTTTTGGTCACAATGGATCAAAACAAGGAAAAGGAGCACGGAAACATTTCTACATTAACTTTGCTATTTTTGGAGAGGAGTGCGGGTCTGTTTTGAGAATGGATGAGGCTGAAAGGCCTCAGGGGGGGAGTCCCAGCCGCCGAGGCTGTTTGTAGACAGATTAAGACTCAGGTGATGGTTGGCAACCTATGACCGCATGTGACGCATAACCCTCGGCGGAGCAGACAGGAAGCTGCTGCCGAGTACTTCCTGTTCCTGCTGCTCTGCAGGAGACAGACTGGTGCCACACTTGGAATCAAAGATGCAGAGGTGTGGAAGAGGAGCGCAAAACATTGTAGTTCAGACCTGAAGACATGCTAACTCACTGCTTGACTCACCCCTTTTGTTTTACTGTATGGCATTCCCTGCTGGTATTTTGGGAGATCAAAGACTGGCAGCCTTCCTTGAATTTTCTGGGTGCTTCATTTAACTGCAGCAGAGTTCATTCATGCACATTTGACTGTGCCAACACATGAGTGTACACGTCAGCCCTTCCAAAACAGACCTTTCCTCCATATTCAAACATATACCTAAATGCGGACTGGTGACTTTTTGAGTCAAAAAAAAGTACTAATACTTTGTAGATAGTTCATAAGCCATTAATAACAAAAAAACTTTTGGGTCCCCAGCTCGTGTCTTTTTTAGCTAGCACACTGAGGATTCAATAGATTATTGTAAAAACATATATACGCCTACTTGTAGGCTTGGAGGCTTATTAGAAAGTGAGAAATCCACGAGTATTACCAACATTTGCCTTATTGCCAAATAGAAAGTATAAACACCAGCCAAAATGAATTTTTCGCAACCTAGCTAAAGAAGGATTCAAAGATTTATTTGTCACATGCACAAGTAAAACATGTCACGTCATAGTCATTAGGACTATTGTGAAAAATAAGGATTAGAAAAAAGAAATAAAGATAAGAAAGGATAAATATATGTAAAAAAGTAAAATGTAGCCAGTCTATAAAGCATCAGCATTAATGAACCATTAATATAGTTACAAATATAAAACCCTTGTGAAACAGGCCTTTTTGACACCAAATTCAGTTCCTTCCCAAAACAGATGCTATGACTCAGAGAGATGTTACTGTTACTCAAAGTCATGACAGCCTTTGACGACACCAAACAGACCAAATTTCCATTGACACCCGTCTGCCCCCTTTCCTCCTTGTATCCTTCCTCCCCACAGGAAGAAGCATGTCTCCACCCTGCTGAACATACGAGGGATGATGCGACAGGCGGAGCGCCAGGAGATCCTCAACATCGTCAAAGACTTTGAATGCAGCAGTGCCCTCATGTGCCGGGACCACGCCCTCTTTTCTGACATCCCCATCACTTCAGAGGTCCACTGCATCAGCCTGGGTCTCCTCCGCCTCGCTATAACCCTCTCCAATTGGTTCTCAGAGCACCGCCCGAGGCGAAACCGCAGGACAAGTGCCAGGCACGCAGCACATCAACCTGCTGACAGTCACAATATGGAAGACGTTAATAAACTTCACAGAGAAGACTAGCTGTGTGTGTTTGTGTTAAGAGAGCAGTCACAGACATACTGTGAAGATACCGATGAGATGTACATGCACCTTGACCAAAAACTGATTGTGCCAAATATTGCCACCAGCCACTTAGAGAAACTTGACCTCAGGTACTGCTCGTACTGTACATGCTCACTGACTTACTGACATTTCCCCGACTCCAGATGTGCATTTTGAATGGAACGTGAAACAGACTGTGTATCGTAATAGCTCACCATGAGTATTACCATTAAGTATTTTTTACATTGATCTACAGAAGTAAACCACTTGTATCAAATATCCTCAAAAAAAATTCTTCAGTCTTTTTTTAATTTTTTCTTCCCTGCCATCATTGCAGAAACAACTGCTAGCAGATGCCAAGCAAGATGATCTAGGATGTTTTGCCGATTAACATGTATTTACCCAACCATATATACCCATTCTGTGGTCCACATGTACGTGAGGATATAGTGTATGGAAATGTGTTGAACTCTCACTGTGAATGAAATGGATCTGTTGCTGGATACGTAATAAAAACCCATTGATTGGGTAGACTAAATCAGCAGCTCTGTCATTGTGGGTATAAATACTATTTTCTAAAAGATAAAGAAATAGATGTTACTGACACAGTTATGTAAACTCTTATAATAGATGTGTCATACTTCTAACTTTAGGTGTTGTGGCCCCTGAGCATGGGAGTGTCAGACATTAAGTCTACAGCGGCGTTAAACAATACATACCAAAAGCTACTTTAATAAACAGATGAGGGCCCGAGGGTCTGACGCAGAACCGATGCTGCCAGTACATATACGCACACTATATCCCTGTGTTGTTTATCTTAAGGATATAGGAGCTTTGTTCAGTAAACCTGAGAGCATAAAGTATGGGGCTCCACCAGGGCTGCTATATGACGCTCTGCCGCCATACAACAAGAGGGGTCATACACCCCAAGGCCAACAACGGGATGTTTTTTGATAAACAAAGATTTCCTGTTGTCCACTGAGGTGCCAACGGATGCTTTTATTGGAGCCAAGTTTACGTTATGCACTAGGAGGGAACTTCCCCTCCCCTGTTCAGAGTGAAGGTGCAGTAGCCACAGAGCTTTTTCATGTCTGAGCTGCTCGTGGGCTTCTCAAAACAAAGTCAGCCCGCATCAGCAGGGGTCATTCTGCAAATTGACCTCTGTGAGTCAGTGGGTCTCAATCGGAATTTGAATGACCAGCTGGCTGCAGTGAAATGTAGAAATAACCCCTAAGGTCTGTTGTTAGGTTGTTGGATTTCACAAGTGGTTGGAGACACTGACACATATCTGGAAATCATGGAATTCCCCCAGTGGAAATGACGGCTGACCTTGGTCGTCAGATGAAATTATAGATTAGATTTTGTTGATTTTTTGCACCTACAGCTGGTAAACCTATAGTTTAAACATAAGTTAAATCACGTATTAAAGGGCCTGTATGTAGTTTTTACACAGTTTTGTTACTTATTACAAGTAACAAAACGGCGACAAAAACACAGAGGAAGACCCATTAACGTTACTTATTGTCTAACTGCTAGTGGCCCCTGAAAACTACATATTGCCCCTTTAAACTAATTTATTTTTAGTTGTATTAAATATAAATTCCCAAAAGCAGAAAAGCAAAAGCAAAAGCAGATCACAACCACATCCTTTGATCAAGGTTCAAGATTCATTTGTCATTTTACAACACAGGGTTGCACAATGAGATGCAAGTTTAAGCCTCCTTCACACTACACACAAAGAACATATATACAAATATTTAAAAGAGTAGCCTATAGTTGGCAGATTAATTAAGATCTTGAAGATCTCACAGTGAAGTAACAAGCGATAAGCAGACTGTACAAACATACAGACTTTGTATTGCCTTTATTTTTGACAGTTTAGGGTTTCTGTACAGCAAGAAACATTATTTACTTGTCAGATGTTAAAAGCAATATACAGCATTAAGTGCTGTCGAATCAAATTCAAATCAGTTAAATTTTATTTATATAGCGCTGATTCATGAGGGAAGTTATTTCATTACTTTATTAAACACACCTTATCACACATCTTATCTTATTACTTCATTGAACACACCTCCAAGACAACCACAGCCTTGTTAAAGAAGCTCAGTGTAAAGCTGATGGACTGGCCAAGCATGTCTCCAAACCTAAACCCTATTGTGCATCTGTGGGGCAACCTCAAACGGAAGGTGGAGGAGCGCAAGGTCTCTAACATCAACCAGCTGAGTGATGTGGTCATGGAGGAGTGGAAGACTCCAGTGGCAACCTGTAAAGCTCTGGTGAACTCCATGCCCAAGAGGATTGCAGTGCTGGAATATAATGGTGGCCACACAAAATATTGACACTTTGGGTCCAATTTGGACATTTTCATTTAGGGGTGTCCTCACTTTTGTTGCCAGCGGTTTAGACAATAATGGCTGTGTGATGTGTTATTTTGAGGGGACAGCAAATTTACAATGTTACATACACGCTGTACACTCACTACTTTAAATTGTAGCAAAGTGTCATTTCATTAGTGTTGTCACATGAAAACATATAATCAAATATTTACAAAAATGTGACGAGTGTACTCACGTTTGTGAGATACTGTATGTCTGAAAAAAAGTTTCAAACATCCTTAAATATTTCTTCAAACTGTTTACCTGTTACCAACAATAGATATCAGATACCTCTGACCTTGGACTGCACCGTGCGCTTGTTTTTATTTTTAATAAGTTCCATGAATTTGTGGAACAGAACAGGAAGAACATTAAGTGAAGTTGGCATCAACTGAATGTTAAATTTGGCAGTGAGGCTTCTGAGTCATATGTATATCTAAGAGCATTTTCAGACATCCTTTCATATGGCAGACTGAAGGCGGATGGTGGGCTGCTGTTTTCCAGGTATCCCAGCCAGGGATTACCATCTCTGAATAAGCAGGGCAGGTAGGAATGAGGGCCAAACTCTTGGAGGTTTCCCTTGATCAAGCTGTTGAAGGTGGAACGGTCCTCAGTATCACAATGCAATCCCTGGGAAGCACTCCCCTGCTTCCTCTCATTAACACAGCTCTGCAATGGAAAATCCATCTGGCTGTATTCGCTGTTTGTTTTCGGAAGCAAGCCGTGCCCTGTCTTTGTTCACACTGAGATGCACTTTTCATGGTTCTGCTCTTTTCTGTTTGTTTGCTTCTCATGCAGTGACCTGTATATCTAAAACTACTCAATTAAGAGACTTTTGAGTGTTATGGCTGAGAGCGACAACGAGCACTAGGGCTTGTTGTTAGGCTACGTGCACGCTATTACGTTTTCATTTCAAAATGGCCATTTACAACGGATCTTCGTACACACATAGAATAATTTGAGACACAATCTCCGTCCATAATGATACGCCGAAAACATATCCCATGACCATTCACGTACACTGAGCATGCGTGCCTGTGTAAACAGGAAGCAGATTGTTTACTCTGAAGTTGGCAAAAATCTTTATTTTAGGATGGATTAGAGCAGCACATCAGGGTACTTTTCCCCAGCGTCACACTTTCGTCCCTTTTTCTTTCGTTTAGACACTTTATTTTGCTGTTTCGGTAGTCTGTCCAAAGTGAGTTGCTTTAAACGAATTACATTGCTGTGGCGAAGTGGAACCACTCTTTTTTTGTGCCTATTATGTGACTTTGTACTACAAGCCGAGAGATCTGTTTTAGCCCCACTTCTTACGTTACGTTTTTAAAATAAAATAAAATACTACACTCTAAAAGCAGGTGTTTCATGTAGGGCCATATTTTTTCACAGTGAAAACTTTACTTATACCATCAGTATAGTACAGGCAGCACACATGTACCTTACTCAGAAACATCATTCACTAACTACTGTTGCTACAAGTGTTTGTCACAGAAGAACACCAGACACATGTATTTACCATTTTCATCGTGTCTGGTGACTGCCTAAAGTTGCAGATTTCTTGTTTTACTGTCCTTCGCTCTTTGGAACTAGTTCTTTCAATTTGATGCTCGCACTTTTTACAGCACTTGATTTACCCCAAAAGGGCCATGGTCGGCCTGGTGACAGGAAAGTGACTTGTGACTGCTCTCATCTGTGGCGAAGGGATGACCTGACATTCTGCCTCTGATTGGCTCACTTTGCCTCTGATTGGCAAGTACCCTTTACATCTCACTCTTCTTGCAGGTCATTGCAGTTGGCCGCCCACCCTGAGCCATGGCTCTGCTCGAGGTTTCTGCCTCTTAAAAGGATGTTTTTCCTTGCCTGTGTCGCCTAGTGCTTGCTCTTGGTGGGAATTGTTGGGCTTCTGTAAATAACTTCAGAGTATGCTCTAGACCTGCTCTTTATGAAAAGCG
>JAPMOB010211755.1:0-18094 GCA_029875015.1 Lepomis gibbosus | reverse complement strand
ATCTCTTTTAAGTCGCTTCTAAAAACGCACTTGTTTTCCTTGGCCTATAAATAAGATCGGTTAGTTTTATTATTTACCCTGTGTGTCTGATGCAGTTTCTCTATTTTAGTTTGATACTACCATCTCGGTTTTACTATTATTGAGTTTGACACTGCTATATTCTATTTTATTAATGAGTTTGATACTATTTTTGCATTTTCTGTTTTCTTTTATATTTAAGTCTGACAATGCTTTGTTATTCCTGTTTGTGCTATGTGTGCTATATAAATCTGTGCTATATAATGTGCTATATAAATTAACTTGAACTTGAACTTCACTCAGATGAAGATGATTGCGTAGATAAAGCAGGTGAAATATATTTACTAACATCCATGTTTACAAGATTTAACTATAACAATAACTTTACATCTAACCATGAAAATCCTAATGGTGGGGAGCTGTTCTCTAAACGGTTACTGAGGGTTTGGAGAGCATGTGTTTGTTGGACTTTTGGGGATGGGGCAGCTGGCACAGCAGTATGATGCACACGGTTCTGCCCTCTGTGACTGGAGCTGGAGACGTGAACAGAAAATCGACAGCAGAGCAGTGTGTACGCAGGGTTTACAGGGTTATCAAGAGGTGGGAGGAGTGTGTTTCTGGTTCTGTGAGGACCACAACCCGTGAAGCCACATCATAAATATTAAACAGTTGGTTTTTTTTGAGGGCTGGGTCCAGTTTACAATTACAATTTTTATTCTGCTTTGAGCATGTAGCACACAGTGGGTCTGTCACTTAATATTATTTTTAAAATATGTCAGTTACTCTTCCAATTAATCAATATTTTTTTGTGCAATATGTGGGCTATTAGGTGTGTGCGATATCTCATTGTGCAAGGGTTGTGCTACATTGCGGGGTATGCAGACGACAGGCTTGTTCAATCAAACCAGGCACTGGAAGAAGGAGTCAATGTGCTGTTATATAGGTAACTGTCTAATGTATATGACAGCATGTCCTGTGTTGCATGAGAATACGTGTTGAGAGATGTTTTATTTCTGTACTTTGTGTCTTGTTTTTAATTAATTTAATTGTTTTTAGTTGTGTAGAGTCCAAAACAAATTTCCCTTCAGGGACAATAAAGTATATCTTATGTTAGTGTAGTCTACAAGAAAGATCCCACAGGATCAGCAGAGCAGCAAATCCTCAAAATTTCATAATCTGTAACTGAAAGATGTTGTTTCTTAATAAAAAAAAAAATGATTGGCTTTGTAGATCAGCTAATCAATTGCTCAACTTTAACACGAAAAATCCGAAATAATAAACAAGCTTTGATTTGAGTTTTGATGGAAAGTTATGTTAACATTGTATTCAAAAATGTAATGACTAAAATGAAGTCAGGCGGAGAGAGAAACACAAGCAGGTTGTATGAAACTGTCAAATTTCATTCAAGGCAAGGAGTTAAACTCATGACAGAGGTCCAAATGCTCTGACAAAAGCTCAGAAAACAAAAACTAAATGAATAAATCATTCGAAATACATCTTATGCTTCTTATTTGAGAGTTTAAAAAAAATAGTATTAATAAGTTACAGCTCATTAGACATGTGTCAGCTCTTGCATCATGCTCTAAAAGTTGTACAAGCTGTATGAATAGAGCTGTTTCAACATCAGCTTTTAGCCTTTACTGTGCAGTGTGTTGTCTTCACAGAATTGTGTGCCCCCCCCCCTTCTTGTGAAGGTGTTAAAATGAGTCAGTATTTTTAGTCATATGGTGTCACACATGCTAATAAAGTGACCCCAGGAGCAGAACACAGAGACCACGATGGAAAGTAGGCGCCAAAGTTTAAAAACATTTGAAGTTATACCAAGAGACTCTTATTACTTTGGGGAAAAACTGGGCTCACAACAGGGAGCGAAACCAGACGAGGCAGGTGGGCAGACCAGGAGCCAGGAGTTTTGTAATCCAATTGAAACCTTACTTACTGTGCACATTATGTTTTTGGCTTAACGAAATGTTTAACAATAATTTCTGTTTATGCTTATAAACCTGTACAGTATAGTCTGGTAACATTTGTTACAATCACAATATTAGCTCAGTTAAGTTTTTCATTATATTGGCTACGGCAGCGATATCTCTAGCACTTGACTTTTACATTAATTTAAATGTATGACATTCAAATTGCCTTTTCATTTCCCCTTGGCTCAGCGCAAACTAATTTTGGTTCCAACCTGCTGTTGTTTCCCGTATGACAGGGAAGTGTGTTACAGGCATAAAGAGTAACATGCAACAACAGAGTAAAGTTGTGTGTGTTCTGTCGGGCCATCTTTGTCTTGAAGATCATTCAAAAGGAAACTGTAGCCACTTATGTAGCCACAGGCCCGTAGGACAGGAGAACGCTACCAACCCAGAAAATCAGGGTTACACAATGCAAGTTTGCGCTGGCGGGAGTGAGACAGAGTCAGCAGGCAGATCAGGAGTCCCTGTAGACACAGAGACAGGCATTAAGAAAGAAAAAAAAATCAGCAAATGCACCAACAAACGCTGGAACGAGGCTGACTGCATAGTTGAATCCACAATCTGGTAGCATGGGGGCGTGGGAGCCCAGAATATAAAGCGGAGGAGGCGAACGATGATTACAAGCAGCTGCCAACTCCAGCACACCTGACCCCACTCCTGCAATTAAGCACACACAGAGAAACAGAAAAGAGAAGGGACAGAGGGCATGACATACTGAAAATATTCTTGGAGCTTTAGACCCACAACTCAGTACAAGGAGTTTTAGTGTTGGGACAGATTAGCAGGAAAGTGCTTTAGTAACAGATTTTTCAGTACAAGCAGCTCGATATTACTTCTCCTTGAAGAGGTACACAGCGGTCGAGATAAAGAGGCTGATTGATGCTTGTGGGTCAGCATTTCCTTCATTGGACCGGAGCAAACCGCGGAAAGCAGAACTCTTCTTCAGAGCATTTCTTTAATGTTCATACCTCTAGTTTAGGATGTGTGAGCTTTACAGGAAACCTGACGTGTATCTTGAGAATGATCAGGGGTAGATCTGGTGTAATGTCAGCGGTGCTGGATGTTTTTTCTCGCTATGTTCACAGATTTTTAAAGGGAGTAAAAGTTTGTATATAAATGGGTAGAAGGAGTCACTGATCCACAAATAAGAGACATTTCAAAGAACATAGGGGCACCAGAGGCAGCAGGTGGTGTTTCTCTACATTCCCTTTACTGACCCAGTTGAGCTGATGGCTCACCTGGAAGATTTTTACAACTGCTGAGGTGCAACAAAGAACCAAAGAACTCCTGCAGCGTCCCTCCTTCTGTGCCATCTGAATAATTTCCACACCTTGAGACTCTACCTCAAACTCAGGCCCCATCCACACTGCTGCGTTTGGGAATTAAAAAGGAGACCTTTTGCTACGTTTGCACTTCCTGTCCAGACCCGTTTCAAAACTCCAGAGGGCGTTTTAGTGAAAACGGGCCAAAACGGAGGACAAACAATGACGTAGCCGCTCACGCTCGGCTCGCTGATTGGGTCTTGCATAGCAGAAACACAATGCTACTGACCTGGTTTTTGACATGGTATTTTTATTAAAATATAATGTTTTGTGCAAATAACATCTGCCTACACTTCTACTGTGCATGTCGGCGTTTACTTTGCGACGACTTCCAGTCTGTTTTCCGCCGCCACACTCCCGTGTGACATTCAGTAACAGTCACCGCTCTTTGTTGATCCATGCAACAAAAAAAACCCCACTGGTCTGATGCTTCGTCTGTATTTATTTATTCTTTCGCCAAATCTTCTGTAACTACCTAAAAGACCATCTGCTTCATGTTTATACTGGCACGCTCATGCCCAGTGTATCCGAACGGGTCCTAGCTAGCTCATTTTAATGTAGATCAACTCCAAAACGCAGCGTAAATGGAGGGCTGGTGTGGACGTAGATCATATTCGTTTCAATTCTCCATTTATAAACTAAAACGGAGTGGGCCCATCCACACTACTCAGAGGATCTGAAACCTGAGCTGACTTCATCTGTTTTCCTGTGACTGATAAACTGCCATTGACTGACCAGCTCCACACAGATAATGTCTTTTTTTTCCAGACCTTGCTTCAAACCTTAAGGCTCATGCAGTGATTATAAGATGCTGTCCAACAGACTGAAGGAATTCATACTGTGTGCCTGCCCCAGTTGTACACAATAATTTTCTTTTCGAAATATGTTTTGAAGTTATTCTTCCAGTACTATATGGCTAGTGATAAACGTCAAAGTCCCATTAGCTCGGTTGTGTTTCCACAACATCTGAAAAAACATTATGGCGTGATAAACAAATGTCTCAGTTTACGGGGCAGTTTTTTTTATGCATTAACAAATGGGTCTGTCTGAGGTGTCTTCATGCAAGTCTTCCAAGCTGGACCGAGAAAATCACATTTGAACACAACATGCTGAATATGTATTACAATTCATTCAAAGTCAGTTTCTTCTACAATGTTACGAGTCTCAGTCCAAACATACCTTTAACCAAATCCACATGCTGATTTTAGAATTTAGTTAATAAAAGACATTAATATGGACAAGACCATTCAATATGCAAATATTCTCCATTTAAAGAACTCCCACGTGACACCAGAACGCAAGAGGGGAACTTTTCTTTGTTAGATATATTTTATGAAAATGAAATTTAAATGGTGATGGCACTTCATCACTAAAAGTGCTTTTTTTACTTTTTTTGTTTTCTTGTGAATTTTTGATGAAGTGCCTTTTAGGATGTCATGTATATGCATTCTTGCTTGACGCAAGTACAACCAGCTTTAAGAAAGTGCTTTTAAAATTTTCAGCTATTCNCCCCCTCTCCTTCCTTCCTCTTAACCTTTGTCTCCTTTGTCATTTTCAAAAACTGATAAAACCAACCTCTTGTTTTTTTTCTCCCATCAGTTGAATCAGTATTATGTATTTTGAAGCACTGATAAACTCGCCTCAGTGATAATACGGTCTCTTTTTTTTCCCACAGAAATACTGATAATCAGTCCCCTACCTCTTCCCCGCTCTTCTTTGAAAAGGTGATAAGCAGTGTTTCTCTCACACCCCTCCCAAAATCAGAGATAACATGCTCTCTTTCGCCTTTGAAATAGTGAGAAAAAAAATATTTCCCTCTCGAAGTCTCCCACTGGTCAGTCTGACTCACTGACAGACTCCATGTTTTAATAAGTCAGTGTCTGTTACTTTATCTTCCTCCACACTACATTAACTCCGTATTGTCTTGTCTATCTTTGGTTCTTGAATAAAAAAGAAAACAATCCAAAGAGAAAAGATTAAGTTTGAAAAATGTGTTTTAATCCGTCATTAAGCCAGTGACACTTTTTTCAACAAATGGCTGATAATGCAAAATGAAACTAAATTACGGCGCTTATTCAAGGATGGTAAGTAACTCTCGTCCTTTCTAAGTTTCTGATAACATGCACTTCTCTAAATTTGAATTGATATTAAATAATGAATGTAATTATTTTCAGCCCAAAATAGATGTGTAGCACTTTGTAATTAAACTCTCAAGCGGTAGAATTAAAGGAGACCCAGATTTTTATTTTAATTTCCAAACGTCAGCTTCAAATGACAGCAGCTCATGTTTTGAAGCAGTGCCTTGTCTTCAAATCTCTTTTTTTTAAAGTGAAGTTTGTCCAGATGCACTATCTCGGTTACACTCTTCGCGCTGGCAATGCTAGTCAACACAGCAGAAGAAGAGTACTCCTAAGCAATGCAACCGTTCTTCATGGACAACCTCACAGTGGCAGCAAAAGCAGTACTAGGAGCCAGATGGATTCTCCAGGGCTTGGAGAAGCTCGTCTCATGGGCATGGGAGTCTGAAACCTACAAAGTGACAAAGTCACATCAAGGTCAAGTCGTGTTTCCATCAACATATTTTTATGTATATTTTAAAGGCTGACGGCAAAACTTGAAAAAAAAATTAATGTCACAAAAAAGTTTTAAGCTCGCTTGTGGTGTTTTTTTCCTTTTTTGAAAGAGAGTTAATGCGCTAAATAGGAGATGAAAAAAACTATGCCGATTTAATTTCTGACATACCAAAAATTTATTTCACATGACTGATCAGCTGTTTCTTGAGCTGTTTCTCTACCTGCGTTCTTGTCTGTACTTGTGTTCTTGTGGACACTGTTCTCGCTCCGCCCGTTTTACTGAGCCTGCATCAGTGGTGACTTACGTGGACTACGGATCGCCAGAAATCCCAGAATGCATTTCTCCACCAGAAATGTCAGACGAGAATACTCGAAACTGTAACTTATAATACGGCTCTTCTTGTGTCCCATATAGTATTTTTAAGAGTTTTTTATGCGGGAATATCCAACCATCCATCGTCAACAGCTTACCCTGCGTACAGGGGGGCTGGAGCCTATCCCAGCTGACACTGGGCGAAAGGCGGGGTACACCCTGGACAGGTCGCCAATCCATCGCAGGGCCACACATAGACAGACAACCACTAACACTCACATTCACACCTAAGGACAATTTAGAGACACCAACTAACCTAGCCTGCATGTCTTTGGATGGTGGGAGGAAGCCGGAGCACCCGGAGAGAACCCACGCAGACACGGGGAGAACATGCAAACTCGGGAATATAGTCGTTTAAAATCCAATTATGTGGCTGATTTCTCAAGACAGAGCTGATTTAAAAAAATTGTTACAACGGTTTCAGAGGTGTGAGGTCCTGCTGTCATCAAGTCCGCTGCTGTTCCAACTGCTGAATGATGGACTGCCTGACCCCGCTCCTGGGAGTGTGTACTCCCGAACTGAACTTGCCAAGTCTGAGCTTTAAAGTACAGAAGTCCGTACTTGGCGAACTCAGTATTAAGAAACAGCATTTGTTTTTGTTTCAGGATAGGACAGCATGGAACATGGCCAATATAGCTGACATGAAAGAACAAAACCTCTCCAATTGAAACACATTACTGTCATCAGGTCCCTGCGACTGGTTTTGTGCTCTTATATGTGACAAACTTTATCTTCATTTTTTTATTTACCGTAATACAACAGATGTAATAAAACTCTAACCTTGATTAAAGGATAGGTAGAGAGTTTTTAGGGTGATAAGAGTCACACCACATGTCCACTGGACCCTGCTGTGTCGTGTACCTAAAGTTCAGTCACCTCTTCAGTTTCCACTAACAATGTTTCAGAAGCGTCTTTTCTTCAGCAGCCACATTTCTAATACAGGTTAGAATTGTTTGCCATTTTCAGAAACATTTTTCATGTTTCACAAGCATAAAATCCATGTTTGCTGTTAATTAAGACATGGGAAGAAATGCTTTGTGGCTGTACTTTCTGTGTGATCCCTCATTATGAAGTTAATTATTTTAGGGTCATGCCTGTTAAGCCTACTTATACCTGGTCAATCATCCTGCAATGTTTGTCTCAGATTTCTCAAGCCACCCTCCAATTCCTTTCATCCATCCTCCTTCCATTTTTCTATTTTAATAACTGTGTAGCCATCCTTTGTGTTGCACCACATGTTACCTGTACCTGCTGTTGTATCTTGTTGTTGCACCTTAGTTTGAATGCTGCCTTTACTCCCACTGAATGCTGCGCCATTCATTCTTTTTGTTCTGCACTGGGCGAGACCAGGATGAGTTTTTATTCCTCTGCGTACTGTACTGCACTTTATACACATGGATAACAAAATGTCTATCTTGTAGTCAGTCGGTCAAACAGCAAAGCTTAATTTTGTCACACGATTGGCATGACTGCTGGTTATCATGTAGTTTTTCTTAGTCGTGATCATATCACTATTTTCTTTCTACTTCCGTTGTCAGTGTCAGTGTGAAGTGAATTGTATTAAAACACAATAAGTGATGACAGAGAGCAGGAGGGGTCAATTCTCATCCTCTCTCTCTCTCTCTCGCTCTAATTGAATTTTGCTTTACTGGCATGAATGTCAAAGAACAATATTGCCAAAGCTTAAAAGATAATATAAAAGAACAATTCATTACATGCAGTTGATTTTAAAAAGTAGTAAAAGTGGGTGATTGTGTGTGTGTGTGTTTAAATAATAAAAAAAAGTAAAATAAAATAAATAATTAAATAAAATCGCGAATGTGTGTGTTTAAATAAATAAAATAAAAATAAAACAGGAAGTGTATGTGTCTGCGATGGACTGGCGACCTGTCGAGGGTGTACCCCACCTTTCGTGGTTGACGATGGATGGATGAAGTGTATGTGCGTGCGTGTGTGCGCGCGCGCAATAGGTCAGTAGTATGTAGAATTGACTTTGTCTCTGACTACAGACACAAAAATAATAGCTAATAAAAGTGAGTCACAAATGAAATGTACATTGGACACTGGACATTTCCAGAGTGGCTAGAGTGAGCCATGATGGAGCTGGAATGAGGAGCAGCTGTATGCAGAGGCTGTTAGGAGACGCCTTAATAACCACCGAATTCTGCTTCTACCGAAGCCTCATATTAACTTCAGCTGTACTTATAAATGTATTTTTGAACAAAATAGGGATTTGTCCATTCTTTCTTACAGAGCAGTCACATTATAAAGTTTCGCAGTCAATATTCCACCCAGCTCCTGGTTCAGGCCGTGGTTGTCTCTCGACTACTGCAATGCCCTCCCAGTGGGTCTTGCAGCATGTTCAGTGAAACCTGTACAAATGGTTCAGAACAGCGCATCTGGTTTTCCATCAACCCAAAAAGACTCATGTCGCTCCATTACTCCTCATCCTCCACTGGCCGACTATGGCCTCCTGAATAACATTCAAGTCACTGCTGCTGCACAGAGAGTCGGGTCTGCACCCATCTACCTAAACTCCATTATACAAGCTTACGTTCCTTCTCGGCCGCTACGCTCATCAAACGAACGCCTTTTGGCTCTGCCATCCCTTCACACAAAGCAATCTCAGTCCCTGTTCTCCTCTGTAACACCACAATGGTGGAACGACCTACCGCATCTTATCAGAGCAGGGTCGTCATTCTCTCTTACTCCTTTCACTAGGTATTTACCCCATTGAAGTCATACACACTAAAAGCTCTTACTCGTACTTATTGCTGCTCTTACTAGTATCTGTTGTCACATGTAGATCTCTTACTGTATCGATGCTTTATTGCTGCCTGTATGTTGTTCCTCAAATGTTAGTCACTTTGGATAAAACAGTCTGCCAGATGCAAAATGTAAATGTATGAAGAGGAGGAATGACTTCAGTGAGCAAAGGTGAGCAAACCCTTATGATTTACATGTGACATGTTAGCACTGTAGACCATTAAGACTCTTCAGACTCTTCTGTGCCTTTCAAACAATGATGTACTGGATATAACACTAAGCATTATCCTGCTATGGGGATAAATTACCTGGTGTGTCACTATTGACCCCCCTACGCACGCACGAGCACACACACACCAAGAGGATGATTATAAGATTATGGATTTTTATTCTACTCTTTGGGCTGCATGGTTGTATGTATAATATGTATATATGTGTGTATGTGTGTGTCATTGAACAAACAACAAGCAGTTTGTTGCCTGGAGGCAGCTTGTTGTAAAGTCGATAACTGAAATTGATTGTCATCATTCTGCTGTTGAAGTATTTTATCTTCAGTTGACTGAGAGGGCAACTACATAATGTGTGTACAAGGACACCTCTCCAAGACACACACACATACACACACAGGTCTCTAAAACAGGAAAACATCATTTCCTAAAATGGAAAGAGAGAGAGAGTTACAAGGGGACAGATTCATGATTGATGTGCACACATAAAACACATGCATTTCCCCAGTTCCCCCCACAGAAGCTGGCATTGATGAACAGGAGGTGAGAGTATGCGCACCTCACACACTTCCACATACCCCACACCTCTCATTCACAAACTCTTACATCGTTACATTTGGCTAGTTAACCTTCGGCCTTGATTCCGTGAGCCAATGGGATACTAAATATTGTTTATATTGATTAATTTATTAGTGATTCATATAAGCTTAAAATAATTTTGTTGATAAATGCTTCCATGGGAATTCTACCAATGTAGGCAGTCAGTAAAGCTACAGTGGAGGGAAGAGGGTCGGGTTTTCTTGTGAAAATACAGAAATCAATAAAGAAAAACATTAGTAGATGTTACTAAAATTCTATATTTATTACAATGCATTAAAACATATGAAATCATAATCAGGCATTTGTCAGAAAAATTGAATATTAGTTAACAACAGGAATAGATTTATTGCATGTTAGAAAATGTTATTTCCCAAATAATTTAACCTATCAGAGACAAAAACTCACTGACTAACTGAGACATCCCTTCTAGCAGTTCAGAGAGATCTGAAAAACCCTTCCCCTTTCTAACTTATAAAGAGAAAGTGGAATCTGAGAAGGCCCTGTACACACTAACAGTGAATCTTAACTGTCACACTGTTTGGCAACTAAAGTACAGTTCTTTGAAGTGCTTGTCTTAAAAGTGCATGAAAACAACCCTATCAATCACTAGTTGTGAAATAATACACTCACAGCTCTTTTGGGGCTTTTTCTATTCCTAAGCATTTTTCTCTGGAACTCCCTTATTTCCTGGAGCATTAAGAAATCCTCAGTGCCACAGAAAATAATCTCTAACTCCACAAGAAGGCAACAAAGAAAAGAAAGACGTTGCATTCAGTACATGAGCAAACAATATAAATGTTGAACATGAAAATATATGATCACCTTCATTCTTTTGAACAGATCTTTAACCACCTTCCTACTAAGGCTTCAGTGAGGCCTTTTCATATAAAAGTGCAATTCCCTGCACATCCACAGGTCAAATCACTGCAGCCATCCTTAGGTTCTGTTAAAAATTCCAGACCACATGAATATATAAACTATTTAATGATCTATTCTCTATGTGTGGAAATCTCAAACCGGATCCTCACGGTCAGTCTTGGCACTGGGATTGGAAAGCATACTTTTGAACAATCAGACCTGGTTTATCCACGCAGAGGATGGTTTGCATTATCTGTAGTCTATTTCTGCCAAAGTGTCTCAGCTTCAGGAACTGAACGTTAACATTGAGCACTTGTGAAATATCGCCATACCCTTCCACTTAATCCATCCTTATTGAGGTGCTTCACAGACTTTTAGTTATACAGAGTTTTATGCATCTGGCCCGAGGGAGGACTGAGGTGAGAGAGACAAAAATAAAAGTGAGAAACAGTCATTTAGCGACAGAAAGAGATGGGAGAGGAGAGGAGAGAGAGAGACTTAGAGGGTGAATAAGTGGAAAACAGTTATGCAGCCAAGACAGAGACCTCAGTCTGTTACCAGACAGCATTGAAATCACAGCCTGAGCTGTGACTCCACCTGAACCTTCCACATAATTGGCTTGGAAAACTAAAGAGAGGACTGGAGGTCACTTATAAAACTTCATTATTATCAAAGCAGGTGGAGCCGTCCCTAGCATTCACTCTGTTTTCAAACTGGTATTCATGACATCAGAAAGGAGACAAAGTGAACCTCCATTTGTCTACAGGATATCTGTTGAGGGGGGGGGGTTATTGGATGCATTATGCAAGAGGCAGGGGATGAACCCTCACAAGAGGGCGCCTGAGTTGAGATGAGAAACTCTGTGACCTGTTTTAGGAGAATATGTATTATATAGCACCAGTCCTCATCTTGTTCTCTGCAGTGTTTTTACAGTTGAACACATCTGAAAAATCAGACCGTTTCCCACTGGGGAATCAGTCCAACTCTCATCTGTGCTACGGCAACTCCACCACTCGTGTCCCAAAATACTTGCCTCAGATAACTCATCCAGAAAGCTGCAGCCCTGCCTCATCTTCTGCCTCCCCAGATTCTCCCATGTCACCCAATTCTCCTAAATTCCCGTCTCCTGGCTGACTGGAATGCCTTGTATCAAATTCGAAAAGCTAATGATGGCCATGGTTCAGTTCCACATGGCTGCTGATGCTCTGCAGTCACAAAGTTCAAGTTTATTTACAAAGCAGGTTAAATGTAAATGCATCTCAGTGCTTTCACAAATGAGCACAGAAATGCACACCACCAAACGCAAATCCCTAACATCTTTCTTTACATGTAAGACCTTCATTTAAAAAGTATATTTTATCTTAAATGGTTAAGTTTTAAGATTAAACCATTTCACCTTTCAAGCAGATGAAAGACAGATCCTTTATTTTAACATGTCATTTTTGCTTTGGGTGGCAATTACCTTTTTTTAGTAACAAGAATGTCTTCAGGAACCTTTTTAGAACTCAAGACCTTTACCTGCATTTCGACTGCAGGAATCTAGTTCCTACTTTGGTTCTGAGGCCGTAACTCCTGTCGCCCAATAAGTCCCAAATTTGGAGGCAGAACTTTCTGATGAACCAGGAACTATCGGGACTGACCTGCCTAGAGTCCTGAACATCATTGGTCAAAGACAAACCTCCAGTCTGCTATACTATTTGTTGTTTTGACCACAGATTTTAGTATTTGTTGGTACAGACCCAAAACTCTCTTGATCAGAATGTAAGCCAGCAGTTCTGAAAGGCTTAATGTGGGCGTAGGCTTGAGATGAACTAGTTTTTGCAACGTGTCAGAAGGCAGAAGTAAAGCTGTTATGAACCACACAAACATCAGAAAAGTGTAGGAGGAGAGGGTTTCAAACGTTTTGTGACCATCCAACAAACACTTAAATTCAGAGCTCTATCACAGTTTTTACAATTTCTTACACACAAAATCTTTACATGTCACAAGATTTTTGAAACCTCTCACTCAAACAAACACTACCCAACAAATCTTCAAAACAGTATTTTTAAAGCTATTTCTGAGCCTTTCACTCAGTTTTCAATTACATAAAACACCTTTTTCAAAAAACTACACACAGTTCTCTACCTAGGACACAAAACGACTTTCCTTTTCCAAACACAACTTATCAAAATGCTACACTTATTCACCAGGTCACACAGCCAAATGTGCAAACACTAACTCCTTAACCGATCACCAACCAATAACTGCTTTAGTATAGCCCTATAAATAGTTCATAGGTCAGATTACCTGTTTTGAACACTGGATCAGAAATACTTTATTGATCCCATAGGGGAAATTCTTTATGCCAACAATGTACAGAGAGCTAGGGGAGTAGGAGGGAGAGGCCAGTGTGTTCTCACGTCAGTGCATCATCACTGAGGCGCTGTGGTAGCTACAACTAACTACACTTTCTCACTTTTTTTGAAAGCGTCTGTATTGGACGCGTTGAGATAAGAATGGTCTGGAGAGGACGACAACAAGGACACGTTGAAGGGGAAAGAATTGGAAGAGGAGGAGGAGGAGGAGAAAATGAAGGAGAGGCCACACTTATAGTCCAGGCAGATGGCCGTCCACCCTGACAAATGATAACTCATTTCAGCTGTTCTGAAACCCAAAACTCAGAGTTTCCCATCTCAGGGTAAGTCAACTCAGAGTTCAAGTTTTAACTCAGAGTTGGTTGAACCTCCTTATTGAAACAGGCCCCTGAAAGCTTTCTTCCTTTGTTTGTTTGGTTTCTAGTCTTTGTTTTTACAGCACAACATCCATGCAGCGCATCCACTCCCTAAACTACTGACTTTACAGATTCTTCCTAGTCGTTGGTTTTGCTTATTTTCTTATTAATACATTACTTTGTTTTTGTCCAGTCCATGAGCCAGGCTGTAACAAGCTTAAGATTACAACAGTGTAGTAAAAACTGTTATGTAAATTATGCAAATGCTTCATTCTGAGATGTGTTTCTGGCATTTTGAATGTAGATTTGAATGTAAATTTTGAATATGTAAAAGCAGTTGTAACAAACTGTAAGAGCTACATAATACAACCATTTTCCAGTTTAACTATAAAAATGGTTCAACACCATGATTGATGGAACAAAGAAAATATTATAAACAAAGATGGCAAGAAAACTATCCTTTCACTCTAAATGTCATTAGGGTAACAAGGGAAGCAAACCTTAAGAGAGCAGGAGAGGATGAACCCGGTTAAAGAGTAATCATCCAATATGAATGTGCCTGCAACAAGGCATTCATTGGTCAACACTACACCTGGCATTCGATTGGTTGAGGAATTTTGAAAAGGCAAAAAATCTGAGAGCAGAGCAGAAATCTGAGAGCAAACGTTCAACAAGCACACGCCTGAGCATGAGGAGAAGGGAGACTGGAGGACATCTGTGCAAACATCAATATGAATTCCAGCACACAGTTTGAGCAAATCAAAGTGCAATACGATAAGTTGAGTGCCAGGGCAGGGTTTTGAGGGAAAGCATTATAAAATCTGAATGTGTAAATAAACAAGTAGCCTAATGAAGCCTAATTGAACTCAGAAACACAAACTCAGCAACTATTTAAATTATGTTATCTCATTTAAAATCTTATGTTTTGGATTATTATTATTATTATTATTATTATTATTATTATTATTAAGTTGTTTCAATTTGTGCCAGTTTGAATTATTGTGTTTTGACTTCTGTAATTGTTAATCTTTTAAGACTACAATCACTAGCTTTTCTGCTTTCAAACATTGTAACCTTTTAATCATTACAAGCAAAGAGATCCAGGATTTTTTTTTTTAAATGTGGTAGCACTCTTGGTTTCTCTAGGTTCAGAGATTACATGACAAACCCTGCCACCTCTAGCTGAAATACCATCTGCTTCTATATTTATATTTTCTCCTCTACTTCCACCCTCCTACTTATGTCCTCAGTCTCTCACTCTCTCTGAGAGCAGACGTCCCCGGGTAGACTTGCTGTAAAATGCCCATTATCTTGGTGACATTTCCACCAGTGTACAGCAAGTTAAATAGGAGAACTGCAGGGTTACTTCATCTAATTTACAGCACTTGTCACTCTGGTGTCAGAGAAAAATGTCAGTCCAGTTATTTCACTTTGATAAATGTACTGGTTTGGAGATGCAGAAGCTGTCCGGTAAATGGAGAGGTCATATGTTATGGATGTCTCGGGTTCACATCCCCTTTAATCCCTAGATGGTCTGAGTCGGCAGCCTTGTAATGCAGCAGCTCCTGTTACAGCTCACCTTGCAAAAGAAATTGTTTTTCTTTAGTCAGTCTTTTGGATTTGAACCAGGAATCTTGCTGTCACTGTCTTCTCTTTTCCCTCTTCTTCTGGTCTATTTTTGTTTCTCATTTAGTTGTACAGTGCCGCCCTAAGACAAATTGATTTAGAAAAAAAAAATTACGCAAGTACACTTTCATGCAGAGTTTTGACAGAGGTTAGAATCTTTTCTTGCAATGTACCTGAAATACATTGTCATCCAAGGGACACAGAAACCTTTTTTTGCATTTGTATTTAAAGGATGAATGTGTTTTTTTATAAGTTAGGTCTTATTTTTTTATTTTGTCATATTAACTAAAATAATTGCAAAGACCTGGGAACATGGGAAGTCCCCCAGACCAAAAAAAAGTGAGCAAAATATCAGACAGGCTGTAAACCGGCCAACAGTTTAACCTTATTATCTTAACCAACACCCTGCTTTGTTAAGACAAGTCTGCTTTTTTAATCACTCTTTTACTATCAGATAGTAACTTATCAAAAGGACACATACATAATCAGTCTATCAAAGTTCTTTGCATGTCACTCTTTTAAAATATGAAATGAAAGCTAAAAACAGAAGCAAACGTATGTCCTTTAAAAGATTAGAAAGGATTTGGATTTCATAAGTGGATACAACACTAGATTCAGTTTCCATGAAATGCTATCAAACCTCCACAGCAAGTACGCTTTTCATCAGGTGTCTGGGTCACTTGTTTGATCTGCAGTGAAAGCAGACAGATGTCAAAACATTTTTCTGATGATCTCTCTTCCTCTCCTCTTCTTTTTCTCTCTCATCTTTCTGTTTGCCACCTAATGGGGCCTAGAATGAGGTTGTCACATTTTCTGAGACCTAGGACGCACACACACACACACACACACACACACACACACACACACACACATGCAAACACACACTTCCATAGATCTGTAATAATGTAGAGGGAAACCATCTCTTCTTCAAACCAAGCTAACTTCTTCCATTCATCTCTGTCCGGCGAGCTGCCCAAAGTAATGACGCAGGACGTGTCCTAACGAGGTGCTCTAATGAGCTGACCGAACGAGAAGCCGGTCCCTGCGGTCTGATTGCCTCTGCTCTGCTCCACTGGTCCGACGTCATTTTTGTCTTTGCACTGGACAGCAGAGTAACAAGCAGTCCATTCCTCTTTATTCTCCATGGGCAGGCTACTGTCTGATGACTTTTTGCTTCACTGACCGGCACAGCAATGTTCCTGCATCTCAGTGCTATGACCTTTGGAGGTTAGAGGAGTTTGTATGTGAACGGTCACTCTTTTAAGTTCCAGGCTAGGCCGGATAAATCTGAGAAGTGTTTACATCTCAGCTATGTCTCAGTACGATATGTGTGTGAGGGCCTCTGAGCGAGCCCAGTGAGACAAATTTGTTGGCAATAAGAAAAAGTACAAAACATCACCAGCACGATCACATAATAGGAACAAAAAAATCGACAAAATGCTTTTAAAGGGACAGTTTGTGGTGGTAGCCTTTTGTTGGGTTTTGCTGTAATCTAAGATGTTTGGTACAGATGTTTGCACGCTGGTGTTGGGAACAAACAAAATGATAACAGTTCTGATAGCTTGCCAGCTGTCTACTGACTGTGTTTGTAGGCGTCTTACTAACATACACAAAGCACAAAACACTGACTAAATAATTTGGCTCTGCTGCAATAGAAAGATGCCTGAAATACACCAGCGTTGGACCACTGAGGCAGTCCTCTCCCTGTCTCCCTGTTCCAGGAAGTGGTGCCTTGATTTCCATCATCTCCAATTTGTTTCTCTGCTAAATGAGACTCATCTCGCTGAGACCCAATTCAACTAACCCAAGGCTAAGTGGCTGAGATTTGACCAATTTGCTCCAGTTTGATGCTTTGGCAGTTAAGTGATTTTAATGGCTTATGGCTGTTAGCTTTATGGGTGGTCAGTGAAAAAAACATATGACAGAATTATTTGCCTCTAATCTGGTCAGGAGAGCTGAGTTTCCTCAATAAGTGTCAAATGGTATTCCAGCAATTTGAACCAGCAAGACTTTCTGAGACTTACAACAGTCTCCCCATACATTGGTGGGTTTGCTAATTAACCAAGTTTGAATTTACCCTGTGGTTGAGTCAAATGAGCTGAATTAAACAGTTTTGGGCTACACGGATTTATCCAGGAACAAATAACTAAAAGCCAAAAGCTGCTATTAATACAGGAGAATGATGTGTGACTGAGTTATTGGTGGAGGTTAAAGGACACATGGTTGGTTAATGATGGGGTTAGAGTGAGCTGGAGAGAGCCAATGTGACATATGGGTTTAAAGAATTAGCCAGCTAGCTAGTTAGCCAGCAAAGTTTTATTTGGACAGATTGTTTGGTTAGAACACAGCAGCCCTGCAGCTAGGTGGCAAAAGGAAAGCTGTCTAATTCTGTGGATTTACTGCTGATACAACCTGTGGAGAAGTTTTTCACATCTCAGTTTATTTTCCCTTTTTTCTCTTTTTGTTCCAACTGTTTACTCAATGTAGCTTCTACTGTACTTTGTGTTCTATTGTCTTGTCTTCTCTTGTTCGTTATCTCTATTATGACACAGGATATCTGCTGTACATGGACATGCAGATTCCCAGCACGGCCCCCTCGCTCACCCAAAAGTACATATTATCACATGAACTCTGAATTTAAGGAAATTAAACATCTTACAACATTAAACAACATTCAACTTACATTTATCTGCATCATGCAGCTTTGTGTTATCTTCTGTGGTAGTCAGTCAACCCGTGTAATTTATTCATACTTCCGAGTTATGTCACATTTTTAATTCATGATTTCGGTCAACAGTGGAGCTGCTGTTTCAAATCTATTCTGCTTGACAGGTGGAGTTTTTTGAGTATCTTCATTCTTGGAGAACAGCAGCTTCAGCTGGTTTCCCTAAAATTAAAGGGAAACTATGGCATTGTTACAATTGGGGTTTTATTTTCTTACCTGCAGCCATCTGTTTTATCAGTTAGTGTTACAGGCCTCAAGCATGAGTTACCTGTAAACAGATATTGTGTCCTGTTTTGGACAGGAAAAGCAGAGACAGGAGA
>JAPMOB010211749.1:0-12192 GCA_029875015.1 Lepomis gibbosus | reverse complement strand
ACACAGTAGCTCCACTTTAATCTTTAGAAGCTGCAGCCTCTATTAATTCAACCTACACTGTAAATTTCCAGTTAAACTGACGCTTATTGTTGACCATTTTCTCTCTGTTTCGCCTGCCATTCGCCGGTCTTGTGCACAGTTTTGCGTACATGCCGACAACCGCATGCACGTTGTGGTTCCTTGCAGGCCTATTTCAAGTAGCCGGCTATTTTAAAACGATAAAATAGTCTGATTCATCCAAAGTGATAAATTATCCAAAAGTCCCGCTAGGTGAGGACAACTCTGCACAACACCAGAGAAGCTGGGGCTCGGTCTCTTCAGCAAGTGTTTCTCATACACGCTACGCCTCCACATGTGAGCTGATCACACAGGGTTAGGGGTACAATTTTGGATTTATTATACACTTTATAGACATTTATTGAAAGTCTTATTTTTTATGTTTATTTAAAGCAATAAACTTTGAAATGCATATTGTAATAGACTGTATATTAACTTATTGGGAGAAAACTGGTAGTTATGTCTAAAATCAGACGTTGTGCACCCATATCACCAAATTAGCATGATCCTTGTTTCCCTACAAAGCTTCGACTGCAAGACTGAGTCAAATCAGGCTCCGCCCATCGAAGCATCGAATCTTCAACTATTTGAGGTCAGCTTTAGTGACTACACTGAAATATTTGGACCGACTCCAAATGTGTCCTTATCAAGGTTTAAAGCAAACAACACGCCATATATGTAAAAAGTGATTTAAGTGACAATCTTTGGTGGCCTAGTCAAGAGTTATAGTATTCACAAAAACATGTGATTGTTTCTGGTTTTTCAGTACAAAAACCAATTTGTTCAAAGTTCTGGGGCAGGTTTAGTTTGGGTCCAAATCTTTCAGCGTTCAGAATTACAGGTCAGTTAAGATGTTAATTAGTCAAGAGTGGGCTGGGTTTAGCATGTAAACTAGCATGACAGAACGAGACAAAATATCAGGAGTTTTTCATGTAATTTCTAAATTGGAAAGCCCTGTATTCAGGCCAAGTTAAATTAAAATGTATCATAAATTTCTGCTAATCTCCTTTACCTACTTTATATTAAACACTCAAACAGTGTTTGGACTATTCAGCTGCATGAAAAAAAGCACTCTCAGTCAAGACATTAACAAAAGGTGTAGTTGACCTTGGCCTTGTTTTTAAGTTTGTCTTTTTCAAAAACAGCATTATTAGCACGATCGATATTGATCATAAACACAGCAACTAACGTTACACGTGACTGTAATTCCTCACTTTACCTCAGCAATGTTGATCTGGATGGAAGCATGGTCCTTGGCTCCAATGATTCTGTTGCTAGCAGAGCTGCAAAACACACATTCAATATTTTTAACTTGCATGTTAGACTGATAATAAACTACATTCCTGGCTATAATATCCCAGTAATCCTCAGTTCATTTTTATCATCCAGTTAGCCTGGTACATGGCACTCACCATTTACGAGGGACGTAAAGGTCCACGAATTCACCAGCGTCGTTCTGCATGTTTAAAAGGTTGTACAGGCGGTCGCCTACTAATCTGAAACAACAAAATTAAAGTTAGACCACAACACTAATCAGAAATACGTTTTTATTAGAGCTAACTAGCATTAGCTACCCCAGCTCCCCTAACGTTAGCATACATTATGCGAAACAAATGTAATGGTTCAACAGAGGCGTATTCAGAAAAGAAGGTAAATATCACTGTAAAGAATAAACGTAACTTTTCCACAATAACAGAAAACTACAACGTAACCAGCGGTTGGCTTCAGGTCGCGTTAGCCAGCTAGCACAGCCGGTTATTAGCATGAGGAGCGCACATCTCGGCCGCATGTGGCTGCTCACGCGCTCGACTAACGTCTGATATTAGCACACAAACTCTGCGATAAACTCCACCAAAAGAGTTTATACAGCAACACAGCCATGTTAGCTTTCACAGCCTTCTCATAAATTACAGCTATGTAGCGATAAACTACTACTTTAAAACATTTTTATGACGAGAGCTCGACAGAAACCTACCGTATCCGACAAATGGCCGACAGGAAAGGAAGTGCCTCTGATCCGGAAGTCAAAATATCTCGCTCTAAATGTTTTTGTCTCCACCTGCTGGCTCGTGTTATTACAACCGGAATGATCTACACTAAATGTTTAGATTGTACACATGCTTGTGTCTACTTTGACTCAGGGATAGTGAACCCGGTCTTAAGACCACTTTTTGATGGTCTTGGTCTCATCTTGGACTCGGTCTCTGGCCTTGAGGACTCGGGATTTTATTTCAAGACCAGTCAAGACCATAACTTTGGGAATATCAATAAACTGCTTTTGCATTGTCTGATTTATTTGTTAACATCCTAACTTTGATTAGATGTAAAACATATTGAATAACCCTAATTATATGTGTTGTTCCCGTTAACGACTGTCACCCCTACCCCTGATGGTAAGCGTGGAAAAGGAGTGTTCAATAAACATGCTTATTGATTTCAGCTCTCAGTTTTTGTATGTGGGTGTTTTATTAGGAATGTGGATCTTTCAGATCAATTTGAGAAGTACCCATGATCTCGTTCCACGTTTTATTGTATGTCATGTAATGTGGAGAACTGGTCTTGGCCTCGACTTGGTATCAGGCCTTAAAAGTCTTGGTCTTGTCTCGGTGCGGTCTTGGCTACGTAATCTACTCAGGGACTGTTTTTTAATGGCTATAAATGGTGTTTTTGTAGTAAAAATGATCTGCTGTTTCTAAGTAACTGAAAGCCAAACATTCTGATTATACTTGAATTATTCAGCAAAGTTTATTAAGCTCAAGCATTGTAACATGTTATGATGCACATAATGCAAAATAAATAGTTTGACATTTGTATTGAACACAAATATTCTGAAAGGATTGTCGTTGTCATTACAGATTACACGATACAAGTAACAAATGTGTGACATATATACAAATGCTGCATGTTATAGCTTGCAAGAAAAACATGTACGTTTTTTTTCTCCCCAAAATCGGATTCCCCCTTAAAACATGTTGTTAAGAAATCTGTGACACTTTGCCAAAAAAAAAAAATCAGCAACTTATGACATTTAATCACACCAAACATGTCACTGACACACAAACAACTGCAGCTATGACCATTTCCACAAAGAAATTATATTTAGCCTGCCATAAAAGATAGTTTTATGATATATCATGCAATTTATTTAATTGTAACACATTAATATATAAATAAATTAAACATTTACACATTATATAATAATTATATGTTAGACAGCAACTTGTTGACTTGTCCAGTGGTCATTTTGGTTGCTCCTTATTGACAGGTACATCCAACGGCCAGCTTGTAGGGACACCTGCACCAGGTACCAGAATAGGTCCGCTCGTTGACATATACTTCAAGGATGATGGGCTTGGCGATCCTGTTTGTCACTTTGCAAACCGTGCAGCTAGCCTGCGTGATGGTCTCAGGTTCCCTGTTTGTCTTTGTATCATTGCTGAAAAAATAAGGAGGGAGAGAATGAGCATGAGTAAAATGAGGCGTACATGAGAGCAGAGGAACAAACATGGGTGGAAGAGACAAATTAGGAGATTGAGAAGGTCAGCTTTAACACATTTTCTTGTTGCAGCACTTCATTTAAGTTCTGTCACAAGAGAAATATTCAAATCAGAGATGTGATTTTTGACAGCTGCATAGTTGCATTACTTGATTTTTTTTTCTGTTTTATTTTATCCAAACGCCCCTCGCTAAACTTTTAAGTGACAAGGCTCTAGGGCTGGTTGTCCACCACTTTGGTCCAGAGATGGATCATTATGAAATTCGGTAGCCTTCGCTCAGACATTCATGATCCCAACAGGGTGCATTACAATAAGTTTGGTGATTCCCTGACTTTACATCAGCGACCTGTGTCCATCTCTGACCTGCTCTACCATTTTATCACCAGTAGGTCACTGAAGTCACCTTTATCTCGCCTCGGGCTGTCTACTGTTCTACTATCTGTACTCTGTACGTACTACTATCCTGTGTGTTTTGAAGGTCTGTTGTAACTTATGTTTTGTTGTTTGATGATTTTACTGTTTTTAAATCTTATTATTTTATCATTTTACTCTTGTTAAGCTCTTTGTGACCTCTTTGAAAATTGCTATATTAACAATACTTTACTTACTAATTCTACCATTGTCCAACATGTTAACGTTAGCTTTTAGCTCAAAGCAGGAACACTATTGATTTCCAACATGACTGGACAACACTTCATTTGAACTAGTTCTGTTTAAGCATAACTGAGTGTTGCTAGAAACCTATCAAAAACTTCACTTGGGAAAATTAACTCAATAACTTTTAATATTGTATATTAAATTGTAAACATATACAACACCAATTGTACCATTTAATAAAAGCTTTGACAAAGTAATTCTAATTGTATTTGAGTAAGATGTTTTGACAACTCACATCAGGTTCCACGGTGCAACTGAAGAGGTTTTGAGGTTTGACACGTGTTTAAAGTTCAGCATCAGACTTTGGGTAGCATTTTTACATTCGGGTTCGCAGACAAGCCTGCTGCACACGGTCACGATCAGTCCGAGTAAAATCTGGAAACACAAACATATGAGGGAAATTATCAACATCTGTGATTCAATCGCTGCTTCTTGCCTGATCAGGATCAGGACTTCTGTCTGTCTCTCCATTTGGAATCGAAAGGCTTTCGATCTTACATTACTACCCTGCATGTATTTGTAGGCATTAAAATTAAGGTACAGAAATTAAAAACCTTGAAATATAATTTTTGCTTTGCCTTATCACTCATTATCTCAACCTCTTGAACTGTTAAAGGCTTTCGAATTCTGCTCTGTTGACAGTACTCACCAAAGCAGTGGCGCTGGAGGAGTTCATGCTGATGCTGAAAAGCAGAAGTGAATACCTCAAAGCTGACAGGGTGGAATCCTCTCTTACAGAGCTGTTGGAGTCTACCTTTAGCTGTACCTTTTTTTATACTGTAGTGGTGATGAAAGAATAAATTTGCATTCAGGGGAAAACAAGAGAGGCAGGATCATGGGCCATAGCCAAAAGTATATTGTCATCTCATTTAGATTTTCATCCATGACTCATCATCCAGCGTGTGTACAAGTTGTGAACAAGTCATACTTTCGGTGTAAGAAATATTAGGGTTTAAATGTTATATTTTTAAAATCATTTTTTAAGGCTCTTCCTTTCAACATAAATCCTTTTTCTAATTTAATTGTCAGAATTGGCAGAATGTCATGTTTTGACTTAAAACCCAAACCTGCAATAACATCAATGCAGGACCTAATATGTAGCTTAATTAATTGTCTTGTTGGTAAAATGAAATTTATAGAGCTGCTATTTTACTTTAAATTATTTTGCAAATGCATTTATACTTGAATGCCTCATTATCTGATAAAGTAGTATCAGTATTGCAAAACACAAACCAGACAGAATTACTAAACAAATTGCATCTTCAGTGCCATTACATCACCGTGGAGTTAATAGGATCACCTTCACCTCATCCTGGTGTTTCCCTTATGGACTGATTCCATGCCACAAACCACAACAATCGCAGCGGAAAGCGGGAGGGATTACTCCTGGAGGCGTGGCGGGGGATCCCACCACAATACTGAGCTTCCTCTGAATTTGACTTGGGGAAGCCTATACTCACGCCCACACAGGAAGTTTTCCCATGCCCACAGTCAGCAGGCGTGTGAGTATCAGCTCGCTGCCCATGCCGCCTCATGTTCTGTCCCTGTATTGCCTGCTTCCTTGCTTTCAGTGAACTTGAAAGTTCAAAACTGGAAAAAAAACCCTGCTAGATAAGTATTAAGAAATGTCAACGGTTAAGCATGCAGAGGGAGTGTTTGGACAGTAAACAGTATAGAAAGAAGAAGTGTGCCTCCAGATTTTGTGTAAACAGGTGGGCTATTGTCCAATCAGCAACACAATATATTCTGTTCCTATTTAGTCTCAGACTGTTAAAAACCATGAAAAATAGGCATGTCCACTAAAAAATATCTCTATATTGACATGTTTCTATTACTTCTTTGACAAGAGAAGAGAAGTTTCATTCAAACCTGAGACTGAAGTACAAGTCCAAACATGCTGATTATACTTGAACTCAATGAAGTGTATTAAGTGAACTGTCCCTTTGGCCAACTTAAAGCAAACCTGTGCAATACCCATGCTGTCTGATCAGCACCTGTGAGGTGGATGGATTATCTTGGCAATGGAGAAGTGCTCACTAACACAGATTTTGAGAGATTTGTGAACATTATTTGAGAGAAATAGGCCTTTTGTGTACATAGAGAAAGTCTTAGATCTTTGAATTCAGCTCATGATTAATGGGGGCAAAAACAAAAGTGTTGGGTTATTAATTTTGTTCAAAGGTAACTTTCTTTCTCACATACACATACATGTAGCGAGATTCATCCTCTGCATTTAACCCATCCCTGAAGGGAGCAGTGGGCAGCCTCTATACACCGACCGGGGACCATCTTCAGTGTAAATCCTTTTTCTAATGTATTTTTCAGAATCAGCAGAAAGTTATATTTTAACTTAAAACCTAAATCTGCAACATCAATGCAGGGCCTTATAAACTGACCCAATAGTTTATCAATAGTTGGTTAAGGGCAATTTATGGACCTGATGGTTTCTATTAGATAATTATATATTTTATAATCTTTGATTAAACAACCAATGACCTATAGGCCTATGGTCATTTTACTTTGGAGGACATGCTCTAAAAATGAGAAGCATTACTCCTGGAAGTGTGGCAGGGGATCTCACCAACCAAGCTTCCTCTGAATTTGACTTGGGGAAGGCTTCACTGACAGAAAATAGCTTTCCCTTGACACAAAAACAGGCAGGTGATATCCAACTTGCGTGAGACACAGTTGGACTATACAACAAACCTATGGCCGGGGCAGGACTCTCCAGTAGTCTTCCTGTTGTATTCACAAGTTGTATTAGTTATTTAAAACGATCAAATGCGCGATCAAACTTTCTGCCCTTCATCATTTGTGTGGCGCGCCATAAAGCGCCGTTCTAACCACATTCTGTAATGTCATTTAACTTTGATATCACTGATGTTGTTATTGTTGAATGTGATGTGTGGGTGGTCAGGCACGATCATAAGGCGGCAGGGTGAAATAGGGTGAAGCGTTTCCCTGCTTGGAGAGATGCCATGCGCATTAACGTACGAATATTTATCTCTGACTCACCGAAAGGATCTAATGTTAATTCATGTTCTGTGTTCTTCATAACTCTATTCTGCTGACTCTATTTCTGACATTTATCTGGATGTAAATAGTACATTGATTGTATTTAGTGTGAAAATAGTGTGTTAACATGTAGCCCAAACATCTTCGTAGAGTTTATTGTGTCTGTTAGTTTACATTCCTTTGTGCTGCCATGTCAACCTAGAGTTTTTAAATAAAGGTATATCTTATCTTATCATATGTTATTATTCAGATAATTTCATACACATACATTTATATACACATCACCAATTCAGCTGCTATCATCATGACAATGAGATAAATGAGACTGTGTCATTTCAATTCCAAGAGACAGATGATGAAACGATTACCTCACCAAAGCTGAGGGCTGAAATGATCTCCTGTTTTAAAGCAAAAGGTGCTCTAAAAAAAGCTACTGGATTTCTGTGTAGTACGTGAGTAGGCTGCTTTGGTTGTTTGCTTGTTGTTTGGTTGTTAAGGCAGGACAGAGAATGCCCGCTTGAAAATATCTCTATACAGGTGCATCTCAGAAAATTTGAATATTGTGGAAAAGATTTTTTCCCCCCCGTAATTTAAGTCAAAAAGAAACATTCATAAATTCTAAATTTATTACACATAAAATGAATTATTTAATTATCACTTTTTTGTTTTAATCTGGATGATTATTTAATTATCTGGATGACATTTTACAGCTTAAGGAAATCAAAATCCAGATCTTCCAGTCAACTCTCCAAGAATATTCTTTGATCTACAACTCTGTGAACAGTCAGCCCTTTCAGCAATGACCTTCTGTGGCTTACCCTCCTTGGGTGGGTGTCAATGAGTGTCTTCTGCACAACTGTCTAGTTAGAAATCTTCCCTATTTCTGGGAAATTCATTCATTCCAGACTATGATGTATCTGTATAGCAAATACTTTATTCTAATTTGGAAACAAAGATTTTTGATTTCCATGAGCTCTAAATCCAGATTAAAACAACAAATGGCTGACATATGTATATATGTAATGAATCTAGAATAAATGAAAGTTTCATTTTTTGACTTCAGTTTTTTTTTTTTTGGGGAGGGGGGGTTAACTTGTCCAAGTTGTTCTAGTTTTCTGAGATGCACTTGTATTCAAATGTTTCTATTACATATCCGACAAGAGAAGTTGCATTAAAACCTGAGATTGAAGTAAATGTCCAAACATACTGATTATACTCCAGTTCAATATTTTATTAAGTAAACAGTAAACTGAAACAAATCCTATGATGCACATAATGCAAAAAATAAAATAGTTATCACATTTGTATTGAACACAAATATTCTGAAAGGGTTATGTTGTTGTTAATGTAGATTACATGATACATGTAACTAATGTCTGACATATACACATTCTGCATATTACATCTTACGAACAAAGCATGCAGGGTTTGTTTTCTCCACAAAATCGGATTCCCCCTGAAAACATTTTGTTCAGCAACCTATGGCATTTAATCACATGTAAAAAAAATCATGAAATCATGCCATATAGTTAATCCATGTCACTGACACACATAAAACTGCAGCTATGACCGTTTCCACTATGAAGCCTGCCATAAAAGATATGAGTTATTTTCATACGTTATTATGTATCACTTATTATATAATCAAAACACATTACAGATAAATAAATTAAAACATTTACACATAATATAATTATCAGATATGTTACTGTAACATACACAACTAATGCAACTACAACTGCTCTTGCATCAAGAACTGCGACTTGTTGACTTGTCCAGTGGTCATTCTGGTTGTTCATTTCTAACACATGTACAACCGACAGCCAGGTTGTAGGGACACCTGCACCAGGAGGCATAAGTGGTCATCTTGTACACTGTTATCTCGAGGAAGATAGGCTTGGCGATCATGTTCGTCTCTTTGCAAACCTTGCATTCAGCTTTCTTGATGACCTGAGGTTCCCGGCCTTGCTCAGAATCATTACTGAAAAAATGACAAACAAGGATGGAAGTGGCAGATTAGGAGAAACCGGGGCTGGTTGACACATTGTTGAGAAAGCAGTGGAATTCAGCTTTAATATATTTTCTTGTCTCAGCACTTCATTTAAATTCAGTCACAACTGAGAGAAATAATAACTTAATAGCTGCAGAGTTGTATCAATTGACTTGCAATTCTCACTAAACTTTTAACTACATTAGTCCACCCCTCTGGTCCAGAGATGGATTACCTCAAACTTTGATAAGGACATTCACGGTCTCAACAGGGTGCATTAAAAGTTTGGTTTTCCCCTGACTGTACATTAATAGAAGGTCACTTGGGTATTCTTAATACGGCTTACTGGTCGGTTCCTCTTATTCCTATAGATTTATATTCAAACAACTGGCCTTTATCTTGTCTCAGGCTGCCTACTGTTTCTTATCTTGTGTGTTTTTAAAGTCTGTTGTTCATGTTTTATTGTACGTTTCATTTATTATGTTGTTTTTGATTATATGTTGTTGTTGTTTCTTTTCTTATTCAGAACAACTAAACAACAACACTATTGATTTCCTACAGAATGGGACAACTCTTTGTTTGAACTAGTTCTGTTTAAGCATAACCAGATACTTTGTTGTGTGTATATATATATATTACATTATAAATGAATCCAATCCCATTTGTACCACATAATAAAAGCTTTAAAAAAGTAATTCTAATTTTATTTGAGTAAGATGTTTTGACAACTCACATCAGGTTCCACGGAGCCACTGAAGAGGTTTGGAGGTCTGACACGTGTTTAAAGTCCAGCATCTGCATATGGGTTGTAGGTGTACAGTTGTTTGGGCAGACAGGATTGCTGCACACTGTCACAATCAGTCCGAGTAAAATCTGAAAACACAAACATATGTATAAGAGTCACATGATTTACTTTCACCAAAATTGCCAAAATTCTAAAAAATAAGATTTAAAAAAAAGGTAATAATCATATTGTTCATATTGTATATATATATATATATATATATATATACACACACAATACATATCTTCTTGCATTAGCAACTTCTATGAATGAAAGCTTTATGTATTATTGAATTTAGCGGTCAGAATTATTCTCGGAATGTAATTTTCTAAAGTTCATCAGTCTTTAACTGGTCAGTCTAATTGGGATCGGAAGGCTTTCAAACTTACATTATTACCCTGTGTGTATTTGCAGGTATTAACATTAAAGCACAGAAACAAAAAACCTTGTAAGATCATTAATTCTACACTGTTGCCAGTACTCACCAAAGCAATGGAGTTCATGCTGATGCTGGAAAGCAGAAGTGAATACCTCAAAGCTGACAGGGTGGAATCCTCTTTCACAGAGCTGTTGGAGTCTACCTTTAGCTGTACCTGTTTTATACTATTGTAGTGACGAAAGAACACTTTGGAAACCATGTAGGCGGTATCATGGACCATAGCCAAAAGTATATTGTCATCTCATTTACATATTGCCACTCCTTCTCTGTCTGAATGTTTGTGTATGTTTCATTCCTTTTTTGGCTGCATTTAATTTAAACCTCCAGAGTGACCAAGGTCATTAAAAGGTCATACATTCAGTGGTAAATAGGGCTGAAAAAGTCATTTAAAAAAAAAAAAAATTTTAAAGAAAGGGTCTTCCTTTTAACATAAAAATGTTTTCTAATTGTCTAAACGTCACAAACAGCAGAATGTCATGTTTTGACTTAAAACCCAAAACTGCAATAACATCAATGCATGATCTGATATACTGACTTTTATGACAGCTTATCAATTTGACTGATTCCATGCAACAAACCACAACAACCACAGGGAAAAGTAAAAGGGATTACTCCTGGAAGCTTGGCGGGGGATCTCACCACGATACTGAGCGCTCTCTGAATTTGACTTGAGGAAGACTGTCGCTCACACTGTGTCAAATGCCACAGTCAAAGAGGCATGTGATTACCAGCCTAAGTCGTCTCATGTTCAGTAACGTTTTCATCTATCTTGCTTCCTTGCTTTCAGTGAGCTTTAAAGTTCAGTAGCCTACGGACAAAACCTATTTAAAAAGTCAATGGTTAAGTGTACAGTGGCAGAGTTTGGACAGTAAGCAGTGCAGAAAAAGGGAAGTGTGTCTCCAGATTTGATCAAATAGGTCAAATAGTATATAATATATGTTTTATATAGTATATAGTAGCCTATATATAGTCGCACTCTCACCGCCACAAGTCATCAAATAGGCTATGAGCATGATGCATTGTCAAGACTCGTGGCTTAGTTTGTAATGCACTGGGAATCCCCGTCAATGTATTTCAACGCTCTGGGGGAAGCCCTTGAAGTATCACATTTGACCACTAGTTGTAGGATATTTAACACAAAAAATGAGTAAGGAGGTAGTTTGGTTGGATGGTGGGTCAGAATCCGGACAGAGATGCAGAACGCAGACCGGTGTTCGTTTGGTTCGTTTTGTCAAACAAAAAGACAACACTGAAGTGTTTATTGAAGTTTGGCTACGAAATGCCACAGGTATGTCATTTACACTGGGGAAAGCATCTGTTTTGTTAACTAACAAATTAAAATGCTTTGAGAAAGTTTTTTTTTTTGCACAATAAGAAAATATACAACGCAAATTATAGACTAAACAAATGTGCGTTGTCCAAAAAAATAATAACTTAAGCTAAAAAAAGACAAGCAGCTGATTACTCCATTATATTTTGTTATATTTTTATATTTATTAGATGTCACCTTCCAGCTGAATTCTTTGTTTCCCTTTATATAAATACCACATTTGGAGCAGAAAATGTCTCCGAATGTGGGACAGGGGTAGAGTGGGGTAAGACGCCCCCCCTAAGCTCAATGTCTATTTGCTGACACATAAAATAATGTTTTATAGGGTTTTTTGTATCTTGAAAATGGCCATGCTCAGGGTAACATAATATAAAGTAAAATAAATCCCTAGAGTTGACAAATTAATTTGAATTTAATAAAATG
>JAPMOB010211745.1:0-12073 GCA_029875015.1 Lepomis gibbosus | reverse complement strand
CCTTATTAGCCTACACACTTTGTTTATTCAACTATTTATTTTAGTTTTTGCTTAATGATGCTGTTTTGACCAACAATAGTATAGGCCTATATTATTGACAAATATATTGACATTTACTTCTCCTCCACTCTGCAGGACTTAAAAATCAGGCAAAAGCATAAAATAAAAAGTGTGCAACGTGTTTCAGCGCTGTCAAGGTAACGTGATGAAGTGGGAAAGGGCTGTCCTGTTCCTGTGTACAGCATTTTGAGCCCTTGCAGCCTCTTACACTCAATCACTTTCCAAGTGACGTCAGTAAAGTCTGTGAGGGTTCAGGGCTTAGGGCTTAGGGGGGACATTGGGATTGGGCCGTAGTAGAAGTCTTGATTACTGGATGGGATGCAGCTGGTGTGGCTCTACTCTGCCTCCGGCACACCTGTCTCCACACAGGCAATCTCAGAGAGAGAAAGAGAGTCTGCAGGCTAGGTAACCTCTGGGATGGACTGGTGGATACAGGTTTAACTTGAGAAACATGGTGGGAAGGATATGAAGGGAAGCTGGTAGTACAAGGCAGACAGCACAGGGATTGATAATATAATGGCGGCTTCCTGGCCTGTTCTAAGTGGCTTTGCTTCCTGGGTGTGGGTGGGCTGTACTGTCGTGTCTGGGCCTCCTCCCTTGCGGGGGGCTGGTGAACCTACCTCGTTCCTTGACGCTCCTTGAGGTGCATTTTAGGAATTGAGATGTCCTTCAAGATGGCACGCTGAGATTGATTTCCAGGTCACAGGCAGAGAATCAAGGAGGCACAGAACAGAGAAAAGGGAGCTGTGTTCATTTTAAAACAAGTCAACAATTGTCTACGCCATTGCTTCAGTCTCTCAGTAAATGTTTAGTTACAACTCTGGACTAATGCAAGATGGAAAGCAATAAAATGATGGACTTTATACATAACAAAGTACGAAAAGTACACAGAAAAAATAGCCACAGCCAGATACATGGCTCTACAGCCATCACACATACACAATAGTAGCTGGCTGGAGATAATTTTGGTCCTCCAGTTCCTCCTTGCACAAAGGAGCAGATACCAGGCCTGATGCTGGGTTGATGCCTTGTACAGCTCTCCTTCTTGATACTGTGCTAGGAGACAGAGCAAACCTTGCGGTGGTACGTATGGATTTACCGTCCTGGAGGAGCTGGACTACCTGTACATCCTGAATAGGCTGCAGGTACCGCCTAATGCTGCTTGTGGTGACAAGGACACTAGTAAAATGTCACTGCCTGTAAAACCATTCTCTTTTAGAGGGTTCTGTTGCTGTTGCCTCTCCAGTGTAACTGTTTTCACTTTTATTTGCAAAACAGGTAACATTGATTCACTGTTTTATACTGTGATGATTAAGTGTTGCCTCTTCCCTCTTTTTGGAGCAGTATATTAAGGACAAAAGCTTTACATGCACCTGTATGGCTTACGTTCTTGAGATGTTTGTCCTCATGACATCTCTGAAGGTTATTTGTCCACAAGGTGAGATTTGTGTTCACAGGTCTAGAAACAACACTTGAGTGTTTAATGTAAAGTGACTGACCGAAACACTGCAATACACCAAGGGAGACGCAAGGCAGCTTTGGTACATCATACAGAGGGTAATTAAAAAAATTCTTCAGATGAGACACTGACACTAAAAACAGTATCAATGACAAATTAAAATAAATGATTAAAGGGAAAACACAGAAGTGGCCACTTCAAGTTTCATTAAGCACAATGACAACCAGATGTTTTTAACTTATATTTAAAAATAATTTGTTGAGACAAGTTTTAGATCACTTGCAAATTAAATGCAAAAGGCTGTCCAAAGGCTGTGCAAAGGCTGTGCAGCAGGGTAGCTTCTAGCTACTTTAGCCGCTACTTCACCATATTTGGATTTTATTGTGTGAACAACCAGCAAGCAGGGATAAACCTGAGGCACAAGCAAAAGTCAGGCAACATGAACAAAACACTGGACAAGATGTTGACCATAGCATAGATGTCAGAAGTTGGCCATAGCATAGATACCACAAAGATGAACAGACTGAATGTAACTGAACAGAATGGAGTGTAGAGCTGGGGTATGTATACTGCAGGTCTCAGGTGAGTTGCCAAGTTTGAACAACCATGCCATGCTCAATGATGCTTTGGATGCCAGGGTTGTTGAAATTTCTAATCCAGTTGCTGTTTTTCTGGCCCCTCTTGACCAATATCTTTTGCATGTCATGCACAACAGGGAAGTCCCAACCCTATTGCCAAACAAGAACACCAACACTGGATGATCCTGCTGAATCTAGGTCAATGACAAAATTTTAGCTTACTACAAAATCTGCATAAGGCAACTACAATATGATTAAGATCAACAAATCAACTTTGGTATATTCTTTTTTGAAGTAAGGGATGCATTTCATAATAATAATAATAACTTTATTTGTGTTGCACTTTTCAATACAGGTAGGGATGAAATGGTATGAAAATTCCATATCATGATAGTGACCAAAATGATCAAGGTACCAGTATTATCGTGGTATTGTATAAATGTAACGAAAAAGATTAAAATTTACCGATACACTCACTAAAACCTTTTCAGCAAGTTTTATATTGAAAACTACAAATAAAATTGCCATTTCGTTTGCATAAACATTGAAATAACAGCCAATACCTTTTGTAAATGTAAACCATCTAAATGTGCAATATCACTATCAAGATTTTATATAAATATTATATAGGTAACGTAATGACCCCACGCACATGAAAACAAGTTAATCTTTAGAAGACAATGATAGTGATTGCAATGAGCCCAACAACTGACATAAATACAAAGGAGTCTGCAGCTTTTCTCCTGCTCTGACACTTTCACAACTAGTTTGATAGCTGCTGGATGTAAAATGACAAGATATGCTGTTGGTTGTCTAAACTACGTAACGTGCTATCCTGTGCAGTGGACAAATAAGAGTCTGCAGACAAACAACGCACACAGCAGCAGAACGTGAAGTGTTTTTACAAGAGCAGCTAACAGAGAGCTTCAGTTTCCAAGCTTTTAGTAAGTCAGACAGACAGACAAACCAAAGCTAAAAGTGAACTCTAAAAGTTCACTGTAAGGTCATTTTCTTCAATCAAGTTTTCTTCAGCTCTCTCATAAAAACTAAAATATGACCAGACTTCAGAGTGACGGAAAAATCTCTGCAGAGCTGTCTTCAGCCATGTAGTCAATGACCCAAACAAACCCGTGTTGCATACTGCGCAAGTGCACATGCTTCTGGGAGACAGTCACTAACTTTGGTTGATGCTGTACAGTATTTCCCTTGACTTTATAATAGCGCGGTAACAGAACCCGGTTATCATGGTAATTAAAATGTGTATAGTAAAAATAACCTTCTTGGTTTATCATTAAACTGGTTATCGTTTCATCCCTAAATACAGGTAAAAAGTGCTTTACAACTACCAATGAAAAACATATACAAGTTCAATAAATATTAGTATCACACACAGTTATTTACAACAATGAATGTATAAAACATAAACAAGTAAATATACTGGAAAAATAAATTATGCATCAAACTGTGAAAGCTTTTCTTGTATGTGTCTTAATGAAGACAAGATAAAATCAGGAACAGGCTGTGCAGGCGTGATCTCTTCTGACAGATTGTTCGAGAGAGAAGGGGCCCTGACAACGACCTAACAAAGACCTGAGTTTTGGCAGAACTGTGATTACCTAATCTGCCATATAACCATCTTGAAAAAAACATGTCCTGCTCTGAATGATCTGCAGCTTTCAGAAAGCAGCATATTTAAAACAACCTGCAAAAACTTTGTAGTTAATCAAAGCTCAGAAATGGCAGGTCTCAGTGTGGCACAACAGTCTCTGAATTCTGTTGCTTAGTTGATATAAGTCCCATTTTGTCCAAACTGGTTCTTTAGCAGCAGAATTAAGTAAGCTGGGCCAGCATGGGTCCTCACCTGGCTGTCTTTCCTCTCCTCTGAGAGATCACTTTGGCGCCTGGTGCGGTTGTTTGGGTGGATCCTGGTTTGCTGCTTATAAATCCAAAAAAACCGCCTTCATTTGCCAATGACTGTATTTATTTCAGAGGTAACACAATTCCTCAATAAAGCCAGAAAAAAACAGAAAAATCCCCCCAATGTGTAGCAAAGTTTGAAGGAGCTACTAAGCGCTGCCAGTAAAAATAAACAAATAAGGATCGGCTGTCATACCACCGGACTTCAGAGCAGTATCATTCCTCAGGATGAGACCCTTAAATTCATCCTCAGCACTACACCATGTAAAATTGTTTTAATCTCTGTGACTTGCTATTTATCCACCCATCTCGTCCAGATCATTTTTGTATATAACTTTTGCTCTGACTACACAATCATGTGTTGTAAAATTTATAAAAACAATCTACCTTGTCCATCGAACTCTATGGACAAGCTGTTTACGACAGTTAGCAAAGACAGACAAGTGTTTTACTATTATTACTATACTATTATTATCTCTTGTAAAGTTTGCATGACTCTCTGCAAATTAAGACAAATCATAAATATTCAGTGTCATCTTGTCTGAACACATGCTAAACAAAAACACTTTAAGTCACCACAGCAGGATGTAATTCCTCCCTCCTTAAAGTATTCATTTGAAGACTCATAAATTCAGCATTTAGTCAGACGAAAGCAGTCAGCCAGCAGATCACGCTGTGCATTGTGGTAGGGGAGTGAAGGCATCACAGCGTCAGCTTGTCATTGTTTTTTCCTTCCTAATTGTGGTTTGCTGACATAGAATAGGCATCTCTTGCTTTTGTTTTTCAAGGTAGTGAAGCAAAGGCGTAGATATAGCTCTAAAAAATTAACTGACATCAGTGAAAGACTGTTCAAATTTCAAGGTAACCTCATGTTGAGAACTCCAAGGAGAAAATGTTTTTACTAAAAGCAACCATTGTATTCTCAACTTAGCAATTAAACATTAAAAGTATATGCAGAATGATGTGTTGACATAATGCACATACTTGTGTTGTGTTGTGTTTCTATTATTATTAACAAGAAACATTAAGACTTAAAAAAGGTGGATGGGTAAGAGTTCTTACATCTTCTAGGTCCCCCTCAGGCAAAACAGGAAAAAAAAGTCTACATAAGCAAAACCAGTGTATGATCTTTTTACGAAACTGTCACCAATCTGATGATTAGTCAGGAAGATTTAGAGGGTCTTTGAATATGCTTGCGAAGGAGAGAAGCAGTGCTGCGTGCTTCTTTTTCCCATCTGACTGTTTTAAATTGTTTACAGTGAAAAGTGCCAAAGGTTGATTTGAACGTTTATTTGGGTATGAATTCACGCTTCAATGAGGTTTATGTGAACCCTGTTTCTGCATATGATGCAGGAAAAAGGAGAACGCGGGATAGGTTTGATTTCCTTTTGTCATCATTCGGATCTCTGAGCATTCACCTTGTGTTTCTCCTCAGGGCAACAACAGCAACAACAGCGGCGAGAGGATACATTTTGTAATTGCAGCTTTTAACTTATTTGTAATAAAACCTCTAGAGAACTCATTGAAATAAGTTACCGCATACCTGAAGTAGAATTTTTTTTGTGTGTGTGAAGGTGGAGCGGGAAAATATTCTTCAAACGCTGTTGCTGAATGTGTCAGTATTTGAGAGTCAGCACAGCAGTACTCTCTTGGAGAGGGAAATAATTGGCGGCACTGTGCAAAGGCATACATGTCAGTCTTCCTCGGTGCAGCCATGGATGTGATGATGCCTGTGAATGGTGTATTCAACAATCTTTGGCTCTGTTTAGACGAAGGTATATGCAAAAAATGTCCGTTAATGAAAGCCAACAATTAAAAAGCTACTTTTCTACTTTTTCAAGCTGCAACAACTTTTCCTTTTAATCAATGCCTGTCCTTCGTTCGTGTGTGTGCCTACTAATGGTTGCTCAATGTTGTGATTTGCTCTGCTGTCATTAATGTTTCTATTATGTTAATTAACCATGATTTAATGCCGGTGAGAGGACTTCAAAGGACAATGCCAAAAGAGAATATCTGAGATGAAAAATGACAGGTTGCAGTATTTTGATCCCAGTTGGTGAATCACTCTGCAGTTTTCCCCACCCGCTTCCTCTGAAGTTGTTTCACGCCTCCATGGTGGTTCTCACTTTAGGGAAGAAAAGAGGGAGTATGGCTGATAATAAAAACAGAACAGGAAGTGCACGTGTGTGTGAGTGAGTGTGAACATTCTGCATAAGCTCTGGCTCCAATTTTGGTTTAATTGAGCTACTGTGTGCTCAATAATGCTTAAGAGACAAAGGACAAATGCATTGTAGAGCACATTTTTTTCTTATTACAACTTTAAACACTTGCATTCTCCTCCTCCTTGATATCTTGTCAGTGGATACCATATTTAACATCCACCTACACATTAATAATACAAATTACAATAACCAGAGGTATTGAAGCATAAATTAAGATATGGCCCCATAGGCTTCATAGTTCCCATCGCTCCTCAGTGACACTTTCTCACCTAAAAGTGCCCAGTGGCTTTCCACAGCTTGTCAAATTGTCATATATGGAAAGTACCCACCGCAGTGGCAGGACAGGAAGACACTAATAAGGTGACAAAATACAGAGCCAAGCATTTTCTAGGGGGAAATTGCTGCCACCATGATTTTATATAGAAGAGAAAATTAATGTCCCGCGCTACTCCAATCCTGAATCTTATCTGTCCCCTCAGAATTTTTCAGTGGTTATTGCCACCAAAACTGCTGGGTTTCTCCAGGCTTTTTAGAAGGAAAACAAAATCTGTGATATGCTCTCTATTTGCAGCTAATGCATAATGATTGAGAAAAATGCTGGCACAGTAATATTCCAATGGCTTTTTGCATTAGCTTATTTCAGGAAAATGGAGAATTATGATGTTCAGCTATACAGAAAATTAAGTAGTGACTGCTAATAAATAGTATGCCTAAAGAAATATTCAAAACATTGATACATATAAACATATTAAAATCTTTAAAGTCAATGTTGCAACTGAAGTTAAAATGGAAATTTTGAATTGCTGCATCTTGATAAACTAGATGTCAATTAAGAAGAGACAGAGGGGATTTTTTGACAAGCGTTCATCAGTACAAAATTGATGCATGCGGACCAACGGATAGAAGTTACAGATCCCTTTTTTGTTTCACGTCATCAGTCGCTCCATCCTGCTAGTGAACCTTGTTTTCACTCTCAGCTCCACATCCGCAGGAGAATCATTTCTAAAACTGCAGCCTCTCATCAGCGCTTCATGGACTTCAACCTGCAGCTGTCAGTTTGATTCACAACACACAGTGGCTTGGCATAGAAAACAAAAATGCTGCACATGAACCCGGTACTAACAGACGTGTTATACATATGAAGGCTTAGGGGAGAACTTCTCTAAGGGCTGTCTGAAACACCTGCACAGCCTACTGCACCATCCATTAGTTATAAGATAGTCTCAGATGGCCTATTCTCACTTGGATGAGATCATTAGTTTTGCTTGAGCCCCTATCACTACATAGACTTAACTTTTATCTCACAAGGGACTCCCACCTGCAACCCCCGCCTCTTCCTTTTTTCACATATCTTCTCCCTATGATGCCCTATCATCCTTTACTTCACTTCTGTAGCCTTTCTCTTCATCTTCATCATACAACCTGTCTATTCTTTTTGGAAACTCCTTTCTCTTTTAGATTCCCTCATCCTCAGCTTTGTTTTCCTATATACTATTCCTCAATTCTCTACCAACGTTCCACTCTTCTACTCACTCCTCCTTTTCCTCCTCTCACCCCGCATTCACTCTGTCCATTTGTTTTCCTCTCTATCATCTCTGCCTTCGTTCCCCCCTCCTTTCTGCTCCTTTTCTAACCCATCCACTGTTTTCTCCTGTCCTCTCCGCCTTGCTAAACAGAGCCCCACATTATCCCCCTCCTGCTTCTATCAGGGGTAGCTAGCCTGTCAGCCCCAAGCCTTAGTTAATCACTCACGCAGCCAGGCAGTCGGGCAGCTCGCTGCTAGCTCCCTGGACACTAATAGCAAGACAAGCAGAGAGCAAGAGCGAGGGGTGGGGCGGTTACTCATTAGGAATACAGGTATTTAAGGAAATGGTCCATTTCAAATCAAAAGATAATTTGTCTCCTGCTCAAGTAAAGGCTTTTTGTGGGACAGGCTGGAGTTATATTGGGTCAGCTACGAATGTGAAGCAGTTTGGCTGTGCTGCTAGCTACTCTGGAGCCGGGCTGTTGACATTATCAATTTGAGGCTTGATAAATACTTCTTGTGTTCGGATGGCATATTTTATCCCCAAAAGAGAAGTTGGGTTTGCTACCCGAAGGCTTTTTTTATGCTGACTCCATGTTGCTGCCGTGTCAATGGGGTAGGACTCGATAAAGTTGAATCATGACCGCCATTTGCACAATGACATTACTTCAAATAAAAGAAGTTGCTGTCAGGCCTCTGAGGTGATCAGTGCTTTTCAACAAATCCATCATTGCCCATTTTCTGTGTGTATGGCTAAATCAATACTAGTGCGAATAAAAAAATTCTTACCTAACAGGCAAATGAAAGCAAGAGATGATTGACAGTACTTTTTATCTGACAAAACGTCCACATGGTAATTTCTTTTCTTACTTTATATGGAACCATTCTTTATGTTCAAGAGTTTGAACACAGTAACACCTGAACTGGGTTAGGTTATATTGAAAGGTGTCTTTTGAGAGAATAAATAACCCAATCTTCCCCTTACAGATTGTAAGCAATGAAACACAGTCTTGCTCAATTCACTACAATTAAGGGTTTTTCCACTACAACTGATTTACAATATTGGAATAAGGCTGGTTCATCAACCTATTGGGGGGGGAGGGTGTAGAGTCCATTAGCAAAACAGTTAAAACACACAGAAAATATAAGAAGTCTGATCAGCCTTCAATACTCATGTCTCACATGCCAGAATTGTCTCAAAAATACTTTTCCCTATTCATTATCACTACAAAATAAATCAGTACCAATAAATACATCGTAATTATCTTAATTCATTATAAGTAATTGAGAATGCATAGAGCACCTCTCTAGATCAGATCTCACAAAGTAACAAAAAAGACAAAGGCAAAACATAAACTACAGACACAATGTACGAGTCAAAGATCCAATTAGGTCCAGCAAAAATGAAAAAATAAATCATGGAGAGCCGTCTCAGTATATTTGTTTATGCTATTTATGTGTGTGGGGAATCAGCCAGAGATGGATTCATATTTTCATGCTCTGTGGGCCTAAAAGCATTCATGCCAGAAGAACTTTTTTAGCATTCGGGCCCAGTGAGCTTCTGTCTTTGGTATGAATGTGGTGTCATCTTGAAACATAATGTCCAGTTCTCTTTATATATTCATGTTGTGGTCCCCTTCCACACACTGTCAGTCAAGTGACCTAATGATGACATCTTTAAAGCACCTGACTCAAGAGAATCTTGGAGACGAAGAGAATTTCAATGCATCAAACTGTCATTGCCACTCGTGGCCATAGTGCATTGCTTTAAGGCTCTGGGTGGAGGTTTGTAGTCCCAAGGTGTAGAACAAAGGGGTTTAAAAATAGCTTTGTTCCAGCAGCCATCACTCATATGAAGAAGTTGTAGTAGTACATCACGCATTTCGTTCTACCTGGATTTCATCTTGTATGTATGTATGTATTCTAGAGGTTATTCTTATTTGTGTTTTTTATTATTATTTCTCTCTTTTGAAGTCCTGATTATTACAGCCTTCAGTATTTATCATGTTGGCTTATTGTTTGTAAAATAAATAATGCAACCAAAATCTACCTGCAGGTACAAATAAAGTAACCTGAATGTGTTACCTGAATGGAATACTGAATTAAACCACATACTATTCTTAAAACGTATCTCAGACTTTTTTGACTCTGTCTCTTCAAACTCAAAAATTATAAGCTTGTAGCGTGTTATCAATTAACAAAACGTGGGCACACTGTACAAAAATGCAGCAGTACAGTGAGTGCAAAAGAAGTGGACCTGTCACCATGTTGACATCGCTGCTATTAGAGGAACATTCTCAGGTGCAGTGGCTGGCAGTCTCCAGTGTTTACTGGGGAGCATCATTAGCCTGGCGTCTCACAGCCTTAAAATGTCATATATCCACAGTAATGAACTGAGAGAGCACGCACTATTCCCAAACTTCCCTGCTGCAGAGCCCACATTAATCCAAATGCTCAAACTCTGCAACTGGAGTCCCTCCACTCATTAACAGTGGCAGATATCAAGATAGGAATAATGAGTAAGTGCCCGCAAGTCAGGACATATATTAAAGAAATAGAAAGAGCAGGAGGAGAGAGGGTGAGAGAGAGAGAATAAATCCTGTCATAAATGGGAAAATACCCCCGAGAAATGGCCTGGGCTCAGATGACAAACAGCATGGATTCATATTGTTTGGAGACGGTGACAGCCTCCTCTTCTAGTGCCAAAAAGATAATCATAACAATGTACAACTCATGTGTAGTATAACAAAATGTATGATAAAGACTGCTTTCAAAGGGAGCAAGTGTTTGTAAAGACTGTTCATAACATTCGGCTGTAGACACGCCAGACTTTCATGCAGTTTTTTTTCAGTGGTGGAATGTAACTAAGCACATTTACTGAAGTACTGTACTTTTTTTTTTTGTTGTTAATTTTGAGGTGCTTGTACTTTACTTGAGTATGTGTTTTTATACTTCTACTCCACTGCACAATTTAAAACAATTAACTTTTTAACACTTTTTACTATTTGATAACTATATTTGCTAGTTATTTTGCAGACTCAGATTAACAATGCTAAATATAATCAGCTATTGAATAATGATGTGTTAAGATAAGACTGTGCTCATCCTAAGGAAGAAATTTAAAAGATACCCTGCAGTATACAAAAAAAAATACAATTAGCTCTACTTTACCAGCTGCAACATTAAGTTTTGAACACATTAATGCAAGTATAATCCATTAATATAATTAGCATTTTCTGAAATAGGCCATTCTGCACAATAAGTACCTTTGGTATTTTAGGTATATTTTGATGTACTTTTATATATAAAATACCTTAGCACTACTTCTATCACTGTTTGTTTTACAGAAAAAAAGAAGAAAAACGGTCCCACTACATAAGGTTTGTGCCGTATATGAAAATGGAGTAGTACTGCATCACATATGCAGTAGATACAGTTGTTCCAGCACTACTTAAGTCAGAACATTTATTCATGTATTTTTATTTGAGCACATATTTATTATATGTGTAAAGCTACCAAGTACACTCCAACTACAACTCAGGATGCCAATATACTACTGAAGTGTGTATGAATCCAAAGCAGAAGGGTCCAACGCATAAAAGTGACGGAATATTGTTTTTGATACAGTATAACAAAAATATTGAGGTATGTCACTGCTAACATGGAGACACCAAGTGAGCTATTACAGAAAGTGGGGCTGTCAAAACGTGCTGCATCTTGGAGAAATTCACAGAAATGTAAAAATTCCAAAAACTTAGATCACCATAATAGAGCCCTGCATTTCAGCCCGAGCCCGACGGGCCCCGACTTATTTACGCCCCTAGGGCCGGGCTTCGGGCCAATTTCATAACCTGTTTTTAACCTCTTGTAATTACACTGACATATGACTGACATGACAGTCTCATGCACCACGCACACAGAAAGTTTCTCCTAGTAATGTTTTTTGTTTGATTGGACTTTATTTTCATTTAGCTGTTGGAAACTACTGGAAAAATGGCCATGTTTTTTGTTGCATTATAAGGTAAGATAACCTGCAAGTTTGTTTTTAATTTATTTTATTTAATTTGTTTAGATTGTAGGCTATTGCTCATTTCATTTGCGGGTGCTGTTGCGAGCAGCCTGCCTGCCTCACAGTGTGCTATATATATGGATTTTATTGTAGCTAAGTAAAGTATTGTAGAAAGTAAAGCGTTGATTTGAGAGTCTAAATTGATCAAATATGTTTTACTCTCTGTCGGCTCGGCTGCTTGGTCCTCCAAACAGTTGTCCAGTGTTGGGCAGTAGCGTCGCTACAAGTAGCGCCGTTACTAGT
>JAPMOB010211740.1:0-14552 GCA_029875015.1 Lepomis gibbosus | reverse complement strand
AAAAAAAAAACATTTTGGTAGCTTGCTTAGCGACATGTGCATCTGGTGGCAACCATGTCTTCAAACTCCTTGTAGACATAGGAACCGTCCTCTTCAAAGATCATGACACTCAGGGGGCTGTAATGAGAGGGAATACAGGAGGGCCTGGGCACAGAGGAGTCAAGCTTCTCATAGATGATGTTTTGCACCATGGTGTGGACAGGCGAACCGTAGATGAAGCCCATGGTCCTCGGGCAGATGCCTCTGCAGTACCTGGGGTTGTACTTTGGTGGAAAAACAATCCAGTGATCCAGTTTGAGCTGGTTGAATCGCACCCTGAAATCATATAAAGCACAGTCACTTGTTGGGAATTCAGAGCTCGGCAGAAGCTCAGGTAGGTGGATATCCAGACCTTTATCCCCTCGTTTGCTCTTTGAAGATTCCCTCTTCAATCGCCTATTTTGCCCAGACCTCTGTTTGGGTTTGAAACCCATCTTGTGAAACGCGTTCACTGCTGCGGCCGGCCCTTGACCAGCTCTGGCACTGACCAGTAACCTCTGGTGGACAACTTTGCTGGTGTCATTGAGATAAAGAAGCAGTGGAGGGGAGCTCAAGGTGAACTTCAGTGGGCCTGTGCGCCCATTACCACTGGCTCTTAGTTCCTCTGGACAGGTGACGTTGATGAGCAGGTGTATATTCTTCTTCTGAAATTTTAAGAGAGGATGGAGAAACGAGGTGATATCAACCTCCACCCATTTCCTCCTGCAACTCTTGTTTGTGCTGGCTGTGAAGTTCACAGCATGGTGGACCTCAGGACACAGCTGACACTGGTTTGGATGCTCCTGCTCCTTGATACTCAGGTAGCACACTGAGTTGACAGGTGCTGCACGGTCATGGTTGAAATTGTACAGCAGGGCAGACTTCAGAAGCTGTTCTTTTCTTCTTACTTGATCAAGGCTGTAGGACAAATCCTGCATAAAACTCTCTGGAGGAGAATATGAGAAAACATAAGGCACTGTCACTATTGCATGTCAGTTCAACAAATGAAGGGTCATGACACAAATGTCCATGTATTCATGATTAATATTTAATTAGACTGAATAAACATGTACTGAATAAACATGTAAACAATAACCATTTATTTGGTTGTTTAGATAAAGTCAATGTTCAGATTTAATTTGCCCTGATGGAACAACATTTTAACAAACACATTTGCTCATTTTAGGAATATTTTGTCCAATTTCCACGAGGTAATAAAATATTAGATATCAAAAATCATAATACAAAACATGTTGTTCAAGCCTAAGGGCGGAAAATATTGGCCTCTTAAACCAATTTTATTCTGTTTCACTTGCTCACCTTTATGAGTTTGTGCAAGACATTCATCTTGAGGCTTGATCAGTCGGACGGTGTTGTAGATCGTTTTCCCGTCCAAACTCCTCTGCACTCTGGAGGACTTCTTGTAAATCTGCGTCAGATATTTCATGTACCTCTGCTCGGGTTTCATCTTTCTCTTCAGTCCTGGATTCCACCTTGACCCTCCGTGCTCTGACAGGGCTTTGAGCAGTGGGGAGAAGATGCTGCCGTAAGGGTATGTGAAGTCGCCCAGGTTGTGCAGCGCATTGGAGACAGCCAGAGGTGATCTAACCAACGGCCAGCTGCAGCTGACCAGCAGCAGTAAGACAACCATGCGAAAATAACAAAGCACAGCTGACATCAGCATTTGTTTTTCCATTGTAAACAACGAAACCAGTCAAAACCTAAGAGAGATCTCCACTGAGAGCTCGAGGTCAACAGTGCCACACACGTGCCGCCGCTGATCAACACGCGCAGGTGTTGGCAATCAACTCTGTCACTCATATTAGCTACTATCCCAGGTAAGGAGTCTTATTACCAGAAAAATTTCCTCATGTTCATGTTTTCACAATGAGTCATCAAAAACAGCAAGATGTAAGTTTTAATGATATGGTTCAGATGAATTGAACAACACTGTAACCTGCATCCCTGATTCTCATAGGGTAGCGTTTTAGGAAAATGTAAAACTCATAAAAGCAATTTCCGGTTATAGTCACAATATGATACAACTAAGATATAAAGGGCATCACAAAAAAGCGATTTACATTAAAACACATGTTCTCCACCAAGCACATCCGTATGCATAGATATATGTTTATATCTATGATTATTATGCAATATTTCACATGCCCTGATCTTCCAAAACAGATTTCATGCTTTTATTTTGAAGACAAATCTTCCAAACGTCCTGTGCCTCTGGTTTAACTTTACAGCGCTGAAGAAGCAAATTAGCAGGGCCGGAAGAAGAATTCACCAATGGAAGCCTGTCAGGTTTTTTTGGTGGGTTTCTGTTAGGTGGGCTCACATTAGTCTGATGTTGGTTTAAACGCCAACATTGGGTCAACAAGATTACACACGCTCGAGATTGATTTATTTAAACCAGCACTATTATAATACTGACACAAACCTCATCTAATCTCAAGCAACGTTTTGATCCTAAACGCTGGTCGAAACGGACTGATCGTCTGAGCTGGCGGAACTGGACGTGGCGGAGTTGTACGGTTTGGAGGGCGATTCAAATTGCTTTCTGACTAACCAACCATACACGGTGACTGGTAGGCCATACAACATTTCATTTTGGCATCCCCCGTGAGAACCCTGATTAAGATCTGTTGTAAGCAACAGACAGGCCTACCCGGCGTGGTTGGGCCATGCCACTGAAAGGGAAACCAAATGAGGGATGGGGGGAGTAATGATAAAAATCCCAGGCAAACTGAAAAAAAGAGATAGATCCGACAATAGGAGTGAAAGTGATGATTCCCAAAGCATGCGGAAAATGTCAAGGTTTAAAGAGGAGGGTGGATTTAAGCTGATAATTAAATTCAAAGATAAGAGTGACAAGGCCTTAAACCCTCTCAGACTGTCATTGCAGAAACGATACTCAGAGGTTGAATGCCCTTCAAGTTCGCCATCTGGTCAACAGGCCTATAGAAAGATTCATACCTGGTCAAGCTAAAAATGCTAAAAGAGTAATATACGTAAGCCCTGAGATAGTAGAGAGTACCATCTTGAAGAGGAGCTGAGATTGAAGCAGTATGAAGATTCAAAGAATCTGGCACCGCTGTGCTAGTAACATTCAAGCAAGATAATATGCCAGCAAGAGTCAGTCTTGGAGCTTTCCAATGAGACAATTCATTCGCCCCCCACTGTGCTGTTACAACCGTCAACTCTATGGCCATGTAGCAGCAGCGTGCAGAGGAAATAAAAGGTGTGGAAAGTGTGGAGGAAGCCACGACTATACTCAATGTCAAGCTGACACAGTCAAGAGCTGTAACTGTGGTGGAAAGCATACATCTTCCTTTAGGGGGTGTGAGCATCATGTTAGAGCTGTAGAAATTGAGAAAATGAGAGTTGAGGGCAAAATGAAGAAAGTGAGTGGAACAGGGCAACTTTCCATGCAAATGGCAGGTGGTGCACCTTCTGATGTCCCTCTAGTCAAGGAGAAAGCAAGTCAGATTGTGGGAAGCCAGTCATTCCTGGCATTCATGGTAGATGTTCTGTGGGCAATCAGAGACCAGTCCAGAAGATTTGACGTTATCAAAGTTGATGCTGTAGAGAGATTCCTGGAAGAGGTGTATCTAGGTCCTGAAGAGCTGCACAAGTATGTGAGGCAGAAACTGGAAGTATATGAAAGAGGGAGGTGAAAAGGAAAGAACACAGACAGAAGTGAGGAGAGTACTGGGGAAGGAAACATGGAAGTAAATGATGATAGTTAAATTGCTGATGTTTTACATTTTTACAATGGAATGCACGGAGTTTGGTGGCTAATGGGCAGGAATTGAAGAGATTTGTAGATGAATTTAAAGACTTACCACAGGTGATATGTATTCAGGAAACCTGGCTTAAATCATGTTTAGATTTCGTGATTCCTGGATACGAAAGTGTCAGATACGATAGAAACTGAAAATCTGGGGGAGGGTGTGCAACATTTATAAGATCAGATATACAATACCAGCAAGTAGAAAACAAGACTGAACTAGAATGTGCTATAGTAAGGATATGGGGACAGCACAGGTGGATAAACATAGTAAACTTTTATAACCCATGCTTACAAATAAATTTAAGTAAGTTAGAGAGGATTATGGAACAAATAGGGACTCCGGTTATATGGGTGGGGTGGGGGATTCCAACTCTCACAACTCTCACAACTCTCACAACTCTCTTTGGGGTAGCAGAATAAAGGATACTAATGGGAACACTATAAAGGAATTTATGGACAGATGGAGAGTTTGTTTGGACAGATATACAATAGGAAGCGATCATTATCCAATACTATTGAGGTTTGGGGAGACTATAGTGAGTGAAGAACAGGGCAACCAAAAATTCTTTAATTATAGTAAGGCAGATTGGGCACTGTTTTTCGAAAGGTGCAACAAAAATATTGAAGGAGTAAATGGGGAAGGGACAGTAGAGGAATGGATCAACAGTTTGTGTGATTTGATTATGAGAAGTGCAAATGAATCCATCCCGATAAAGAGGTACCTCAAAAGAACAATCAGTGTACCATGGTGGACTGTGATAAAGCAGTAAGAGACAGAAATCAAGGGTACAGAGCATTGAGGAAATATCCAACAGAAGATAAAGCAGTAGGGTATAAAAGACTGCGATAAAAGACTGCCAAAGCACGTAGAGTGATTAAGACTGCAAAAAAAGAGTGCTGGAGAAGATACTGTGGAAAACTAGGAGCAGAGACATCGGTAGCAGACATATGGCGGGCAGTACATTGGATGTCAGGGAGCAATAGGAAAAAGAAAATGCCAGTTTTAGAGGAGGAGGGCTTGTTTGCAACAAGTGACTTGGATAAAGCAAAACTATTTGAAAATAACTTTAGAGTAGTTCACAGCGGAGCTAACATTGGTGAAGCAGGTATAAGGAAAAGAAATGAGATATAGACAAACTTGAGGTAAATCATGATAATTATGATGTGTGTTACTTATTTTTTTTGATAGAAGAATTACACAGGATAATTGGAAAAGGAAGGAAAACAGCTCCAGGAAAGGATGGTATTAGCTATGAGATCGTTAAGAATCTAAGTGATCTGGTTTTGGAGGAAATCTTGTCCTTAATAAATTACATATGGCAGGAAGGAAAGCTACCTAGCTCATGGAAGCATGCAATGGTGGTCCCAATATTAAAGCCAGGGAAAAACGCTTCAAAGGCAGGATCATATCGGCCCATTGCACTGACATCAGTCCTCTGTAAAATAATGGAAAGGATGGTCACAGACCGATTGGTTTAGAAATTAGAGAAGAAGGGATGGTTTACACCAGTACAAAGTGGCTTCCGTAGAGGAAGAAGTACCATGGATGCTGTAATTTCTCTTGATAATGAAATTAAGAAAGCAATGGTGAATAAAGAAGTATTAATGGCGGCTTTTCTTGATATTGAAAAGGCGTATGACATGCTGTGGAAGGAGGGGCTTATCATAAAACTCCAAAGAACAGGAGCATTCAAATTAGGGTTGCAAATTCATTTTCAGATGGCACAAGTATTGATAATGGAACACCTCAGGGAAGTGTAATAAGTCCAGTCCTTTTCAACATTATGATAAATGATATATTTGAAGGAATTGGGAATAATTTTGAAAAAATCTCTGCTTGCAGACGATGGGGTCATCTGGAAAAAGGGCACGAATATCAAACAAATAACTGAGCAAATGCAGGTAGCACTGAACAAGGTAAATCAAAAGTGATAAATGTAATGCTTTCCCTCTCAGGTAGTACATGGGGTGCAGGCAGAGATACTCAACTAATGATCTACAGGGCAATGGTAAGGTCTAGACTGGATTATGGTTGTGTATGTCATGGGACAGCAGCTGGAACACATTTAAAAAGTCTGGAAGTAATACAGGCTAAGACACTGAGACTATGTTGCGGGGCCCTTCGTACAACTCCAATCCCGGCTTTACTGGTAGAGATGGGGGAAATGCCACTATCAATTTGATGAGAGAAATTGGCAATGCAGTATATTGTTAAGCTATGGGCACATAAAGGACAACACCCTAAAAAATAGTTCTACCTAATGCTTGCGAGTGGGAGTCCGGGAAAAGGGGGAGGGAATGTTTTATATTTAACATGAGTAAAAAGGTGGAGGAACTGGGACTGAGGGAGGTAGTTCACTGGTTAGATGTACCACCATGGATACTGCCTATACCAGAAATAGACCTCAATATTATGGACACCATAAAAGTAAGTAAGTAAATAAAGTTTATTTGTATAGCACCTTTCACAGATACAAATCAAAAAGTGCTTCACAATAAAATGTACCACATCATGAAGACACTGTACATTCCGATATGGTAAATCAAAGACTGGAAAATCATTGGGGGTCTTATCTACAGATCTATACAGATGGATCCCAAGATCCACAAACTGGGAAGTCATGTTTTGCTTTTTATATCCCACTATATGAAATTATAAAGCTCAAGCGACTGTCTGAGAGGGTATCGGTGTATACAACAGAACTTCTAGCTATTATATAGGCACTACAGTGGTGGAGGAAGTTCAACCAAGAAGAGCAGTATTATGCTCCCGTTTGGCTTCAATGTTAAAAACTCTGAGAGGACGTATTTGGGGAGCACGTCCAGACCTGTTTGTAGAGCTGATGGTTCTGTTGCATAGAATCGAACAGGCTGGAGGGTCAGTGGGATTTCTTTGGGTGCCTGCACATTAAAATAAAATGTTGCTACTCCAAATAGATCTATATTAAAGAATAAGTTAACTAAGAACCCTACAACAGTATCTCCTTAATTAAATTAACATTAACTATCTAAATTTCTTTGAAGGTAATATTTCTTAAGTGAAGATTTGAAACCATACAGAATGTTTTGTTGTTTGATAGTATTTGGGAGCGAATTCCATTCACACATTGCCCTGTACCTAACTGATAGTGGAAGCAGTCACGGACTATATCCGCAACAGGATTACCCCTCTGAAAATGGTGATGCCATGAAACGATACTGAGAATGAACTGTGAGAGGCAGCAATATGCCGTAAGGCATCTAGTCTGCCAGAAATCAGAAGAAGAAGAAGTAAATTAGTAGGTATATCAATTTTAGTTTCTAAAGAAATATCGCCCACGTTGTTTGCTTATCAAGGAACTGTATCCGTTATTTTTGAAGATAATATTTAAAATGATCAACTGACAATTTGAAGTTGTAAGAGAAAAGTAACATTGGTAAGTTAGGGCTTGTTGGGAGAAAGTTAGCTTACGTTTGCAAATAAAGAAAGTTTGGATTCATTTTATATTTAACTTACAAAACTGGACTGACTTATAGTATGGCTAGTAGCTCAGTTAATGAGTTCATTTTTGAGTCAGGCTACGTAACCATCAGAAGATAGATAATGTCAACTAACAGCTAGCCTAGCTAATTTAAACTACAGTGAATGCCAAATGTCTAACTGGCTACTGGGTGACTGTTAGCCAAAGCTGCTGTTACCCTAACTCCTCATTAGCAAATACCTTTATTCTGACCAATACCTTAAATTTATAACCTGCTGTAAACACATCTGAGAACCAACATACATAATTGACTACACATGTCTTACATCAGTTAGTGATTTCACACCAGATATTGTTTCACAAGCAGGTAACAATAACGTTATAGGTCTTTAGGGCTTTATAGGTTAGTTAATAATCTCAAATGTGCCATGTTCACTCTGGAGAAATGACAAAATGTAGCTACTTTAAAGCTGCTGTCCACTAGATGGCAGACATTAGATACAAAACAAACAACATTTATCTAAATTTAGCTACACATCCAAGAAACACGCATAAATATTCCCTCATGTTTGATCACAACTGGCTGGACTATTGTTTTAGCCTCTCGAGGCTCAGAAGAGGCTCACAGAAGATTTGTAGCCTACGCATCGTGTTGGACAGCTCCTACGCTTTCCGGCTTCACCCTTGATACCTGCTGACCCCACCACTCTCAGAGATTGACACCCCACTTCTTTCCAACCGGCCACCAAAACTCCCGCTGGAGACTACACTGGGGTCTCAGTGGCCAGCCTCGCGGGAAACGTTGCTCTTGTGTATAGCCAAAGCTGCTATAACTGTGTAACTGTCACCAACATGGTCCATTTTTTTCCCTTTGTGCCGCATAACTGGGCAACCCTGCCCACTGCTAGAACCCCAGCTATGGCTTATGGTTCGTATTCCACTGTGGAGGTCTGGAAGTGGAACAGAGAAGGTCAGGGTCTGCCTAATCCCCAGCTCTGCATTTTTTCCCAGTGGCTAATAGGCTATTCATGTCCCACTGGTTAGCTATTTGCTAATATTCTGCTCTGTACACCACCCTTGGTTGGTGTGTGTGTGTGACATAGTGCAGCTCACTCTGCAGTTCCTGCTGCACACATCACTGAAACGTAGTGCCCACCCTTCGGTATTGCCGAAGTTGGACCCTCGACTAGGCCAGCGCTGGGGGTACGTGGTCAAGCTCTCACCGCCACATCAACCTGCTGGAGCTCACATTGGTGCAAAAAGGACTGCACCACCGTTGGGGGTGGATGCATTAGCCCACCCAGTCTGGCCTCCTTGCCTGCTGTGCACTTTTGCACTCATGCAACTGATAATGCAGCTCAGGATGCAGCATCTGTCAAAGATAGTTGTGACGCCAGAGAGCTTGATTGTTTCCCAATATTTGCAGCAGCTATCAAGGCAGGCCACCAAGGCCTGAATCTTTTACGGCTGGGAGTCACCCACTTGTGAAGCATTTCCTACAGGGCAGGTTGAGACCCACTCAGATCAAGAATTATTCTCCTGAAATTGTTCTATCTCACGTCGACAGGGAGGAAGAGTGCCTGCACACTCTATGCCCAGTGTGGCAGTAGTACTCCCGGTGCAATCTTGTCTGCACAGTGGTGAGGTGATTAATCGCACTCCGCTGGTGGACCTGAGGTCACATTCCACGAGGGGCATCGCATCCTCTACTGCACTTCTCAGAAGCATCTCTTTGGTGGACATCAGTCTGGCCGTCTCCTGGTTGTCCACCTTGACTTTTGTGCAGTCGTATCTCAACATGACTGCATGGGGAACCATGTGGGGGGACCTCATCATGGGGCAGACTGAGAAGTCTCCCTGTGGCTAGTTCTGCTGTCATCATGTGTTAGCCTGGCTGAGATCCCCAGGCAGGTGGTGACCGGCTGTGGGACAGTTGTCAGTTTTTTTTCTATGTCTGGCAGGGTTTGAACAATTTGATTGGGAGTACATCTCATGCCTATCGCCTTCGCCTCAGATTTAAACCAATACCAAATCGCGTTCGAGGGACTAGCAAAATTTGCAGAGCACACAAAATTTTGAAAAAATGTCTTTGGTTGAAGAATTTGATATCAAAGACAGTTCATTGTTAATGTTTTAAAGCTCAGCTGTTATTTGTCAGCTTGTCAAATGTGACAATGCCCTCGTTACAGGGTTGTTCACCTTTGGGTTTCCAGCAAACGACCAGACAGCACTTTGCAGAATTTTTGTTTTAATTGTACTACTGGAAGTTTCAAACATACTAACTACTTGAGTAGTTGACTAAGCAGTCTTACTGTACACTGAAGGTATGTTTGGCAGTTTGCACAGTCCGCACCAAGGTCTGTGGAAAGGTAAACATTGCTGCATTTTCCCACTTGGTTGGTACTTGGGCACCGTAACATCTCATTAATGAGCTTTCAGTCTAATGGCATGTGATGTGTTATCATTTTAAACAATGAGTGAATATCAGTTTGGTGATTTTATGTCATTTATGTACTTTCATAAATATCAGCAGTAAATAATTTGTCTTACTTACATCATCATGACATTGATCTTAATTTTTCAGCCAGTTTTAGTGGCTGCACAATAAAATGACCTTTTTTACATCAAGCTCATACTACATATTATCTTATTTAAACTGTGCTTTTGTACTTTGCAACCTTTAAACAAATATCAACATGGACCAGTTAGACTTACCATAAAAGGTCTTCTCACTTGATGACAAAGTATCATCAGTTAAATGAAAAGCTAAAATGAACCTCTTTGCAGGACTGATTTAGTAACTATTTAAACTGTAATGATAATATTAGCATGCCACGCCCTCTGGTGGCCTGAAATATGAAGCTCTGAGACAAACAAAAAACGGTGGTACAGACTCAAAGTGAAGAAATTACCAAAAAGAGTTGGTCTGTCCACCAGTAGTCAACCATCAAAAATCCATCAACTAAATCTACCTAAGACAGGACAATAAACTCTGGTCAGCTATACAAAGCAGTGCTCTTTTTGTGTGATGGAAATAGCTGTTTGTCCTCATGTTGAGGCCAGTGTATTTGTGTTTACTATAATGACTTTGCTGCTTTACTTTTTTTAACACACCAAACAAGTAATGAATCCCCATTACAATGTCTGCAGCATACAGCTTTTTGTACAGTGGGTGTCAGGGTTGTCAGTTGGATAACATTATAAAATATTGATTAGTTGTTGATTGATTTGAGTGGATGATCCATTTCATTGATTGTGTGGTTTTCCTATAATACCATCCACAGGACCAGTTTAAATCTTAAACCCCATTGTTCGCAAAGTTCTAAAAATAGCAAAACGATGTTGTTTGTGCCATCCAACACTTTCATATTATGGAGGGTAATTAACCTCTGGGGGCCACTTGCTGGGCTTTCAACTTAAGTTGTAGCCATGTCAGCTCCACACCATATACTAATAATATATACTAATCTGCATATTAAACTGTTTTGAAGTAGCAGTTTGTTTACAAAAACTGCAGGAACTTTTCCATTTTGTACTGGGTGCTGACAGGATATTATACAAGACCTGGACCACAACACAGTATTGTTGGAAAATCTTTGATGTTTGCATGAGACATAGGAAGTCTTTCCCTGGTAGATTTCCTTTTATAATCATTCACTTTTCTTGCAGTATTAAATAAGGTTTTGTGGTGAGATTCAACATGTAACGCAGGCTGCTTTGTTGAATAGCTACGAGTGCAGCTGTCCTTTGTCAGGATTATTATGCAAGCAGCTTCATTTCCAGATATCAAGACAAAGGACATTGTTCTGGCACAGTTTTGCTTATGGCTTCATTGTCTGAGCTCCAACTCTTTTCATGTCATCAGGGAATGTTTTTCTCTGGGTCAGTTAAGGTAACAAAATTGTGTTGTGTAGTGAGTTTAGTGCTGTTTTAGATTTCAAGCATGTCCGGTCTGGGATAAGAAGGCGATTCATTCCTTCATGACAACATGAACATTAAAATGCGTTTGAATGGTTGTTAGTTTTCTTTACCATATGAATTAGACCACACTCTTAAGTCCTATTTGGCTTCTCTTTTGCAGTTGAGAGAAATCATGTCAAACATATTTGGCTGACCTTTCTAATTTATACTAAAATGTTCGTTAACTTGGGTGCATGGCCTAGAATGTCCTACATCCAGAGAATGAAGCCCATGTTATCCCACAAAAGGAGGCCTTTCTCATCCATTACAACTCAAGTTCACAAAGAGACTGGAAAAGGAGATATTCCACGCCCTGTCTAGTTGCCTGATTTGCATAACTGGTCCACAAAGTTCCCCTTTGCTTTGACTAAAGTTGAGAGGAAGCTTTTCAAAATTTAAAGGTTAAAACCTACCACTGTTTTTTCTACAACAGTATCTAATGTTTTCTCTACACACAGTTTGCTTTGAGGAACTTTAACAGATTCGATTTTGATGCTCAGAATATCATAAATATATGTAATTTTACAATACTGCATTTAGTCCTGCTTTCATAGCTAATCTACTAGTGGAAACATACATATTGTCAAGAAAATATATTGCCAGCTATGTAATATGTTAATATGTAGCCTATACTTGAAGTAAGAACTCTCTCCATGTGCTGTGCACAAAAGCAATACGCTTTTTACATCAACAACACAATGGCATGTTTCACACACCATTTGTTGAACTGTTTATCAGGTGTGGTCTGTTTCAGATTTCCTCATACTTCACCAATCATCACAAGTCATGAAGAGGTAAATTCTAAAGATTTATTACACATTAGGTGATGAAAATATGTATGAGTATCACTGATTGTGTGTGTTGTTAGCAAGAAAAATAAATTGAGTGGGTTAAAAATAGCAAATGTTAATACACAGAGTTTAACAAAAGAAAAAAATACAATAAATTCATAAATACCATTGATAAATAGTACACCCAACAGTGATACACTGTACATGAGAGCTAAAGCATGCAATAGGTACTGAGAAACTAAATTTTTGTGATTCAGTAATAGACTTTAAGAGCTTAAGTTGTTTAATATTAACATAATATACAGTTTGATCTCTTACAATTTTAATAGTTTCCATCTCACAGCTTCTTTTGTGATCCAAGTCCTTCTCACCAGTCATGAGCAAACTTATTTGTTGTCTTTTGTTTCTTCCCTATGTGTGGCTGGAACAGTTTACTGATAGTATTGAAGCCTTTCGGGTGCTCTCTGTATTCTCCATATTCTGTCTTCTCCCTGTCCTTGGTCTGCTGCAGTCCTCCCAAAAGTGCTCTGACCTCAACTGGCACACCTCTGCCCAGGTAGTGGACGGCCTTTTTGCCATCATTATCTCTTTCGTTTACACTGGCCCCATACCTTTCCACAAGCAAAACCATGACTTCAGTGTGGCCGTGTATGGCTGCAATGTGCAAAGGTGTGTATCCTCCGTGTGCTTTGCTGTTTACGTTAAGGTAAGTGCCTTTTTTCCTGGAGATGTCCATGAGCTTATGGATCATCTCGCAGTTGCCATCCTTGGCAGCCCAGTGCAGTGCCGTGAATCCTGACATGAAGTCTTTCCTCTGTGCTAACTGTGTGTCCTGCAGAAGCAACCCATAGATCTGTCCCCACAGTCCAGCAGCACACTTCACCAACCACTCATGAGCTAATGGCTGCAGGGGCACAGGCTCTGAGTATTTTGCATCATCTCCCTGTCTTGTGGTCTTGTTTTGGGGCCTCACCTGGGTACAGACTGGGGGTTGCATGTCCTCTGTCTGTCTGTTTTTCCAACATTGGGAGTCAATTAGTGAGTCCTTCTTGCAAGCCTTAGGGTTCACAGTTGGCACTGCTGGTGCAGAAACTTTGTCTGCCAACGTGACTGGTTTGTGTGAAGTTTTCTGCTGATGCACTTGGGAGAGTAATCCCTTCTGTGTTGCTGGTGCAATGTCTCTCTGTGGGGATTTTACTGCTATGACAGCAAACACAGCTCCAGATTTCCTCCCTCTACTCGCCTGATCTCCGGAGATGTTGAGGACTTTAATTGTGTCCACACTACTATTACTCCTAGATAATGCCCCCCTTTCCTGCATACTCCCCACAGACGTTTGCATGGCATCGCTATAATACTTTGAGGGGTAACACACGTTATTGTTCTCAAGGTCAGAATAAATCATCCTAGCTGACTCGGCTCGATGAGGAGACGTGTAAGAAAAGCTCGCGTTTTGGCTCGAGAAACTGTCATCCATCTGCGTTTTCTGCGAGGCATCTTGCGAATCCTCCTTTACAAAGTCCTGGTAGCGTTTTTTCACAACTACAAACTTTACCTCGTCGATCTGTTTGACCACAGCGACGCTGTTCACCAACTTCTTGAAAAGGTCCCTATTGTGCTGCTTTTCCGCGGGATCACTGCAGCTGATTTGACTCCTGAAATTGTTCAGCAGCTCCGAGTTCTTCACTCTGCCTCCGCACTCCAGTAAAAAAGACAAAATAGATTCTTGGGTCAAAGCCATTTTGCCCTGTGAAAATGTAAATAGATAGAACAGATAGTTTAAATTAAGCCCGAAGGGATAATCCCATCGCTATCCGTGCTCCCCTCTCTGTTGTCCTCCGCGAACCTGCCGCTTCCGGCGCCTCTTCAAATAAAAACCACCAGTTTTTTTTATGGCTCTGCCTGTATAGGGGCAGTGCAGACTCACTGTTTTGTTTCGTGACTAGTGGATCAATGTCAAAACTGCTAAAAAAAAACACAAAGAAAATGGCCGTATGAAAAAAATAAGAGTCAATTATAAATTTATACTAGAGTAGAATATTGTGTTTATCTTGAGTTTAGTTTAATACAGACATGTAGCCTAATTGTTGTAAAAGACTTCATTAATATTATGTCACATTATAAAGAGATATTTTCATATCACAAATCTTTATGCCTGTTGAATTCCTTATAGCATATGATGAATAAGGTTCCCAACAAGCTCTTGACAATAATCTGGAAAATTCATGTAATTCAGTATTTTTAAATCATCTGCTATAGTAAAAGTAGCAAAACCTCAATTTTACAATACTGTATTCAGTCCTGCTTTCACAGCTAATCTACTTGTGGAAACATACACATTGACAAGAAAATATGTTGCCAACTATGTATGTTAATATGTAGTCTATACTTAAAGTAGGAACTCTCTCCATTTAGCCGTGAGAGCCTTGGATTCTGTGGAAACTTTCTTTTTAGACAAAAATTTAACTAGTCATATGGTTTTGTATTTTATGTGTTGTGTTGTTTTTATTTGTTTTTATTTTTTTA
>JAPMOB010211737.1:3384-16031 GCA_029875015.1 Lepomis gibbosus | reverse complement strand
CACCCATCCACAGCCACCACAGGACATCTGAGACAACCACAGTCACCATTGGGGCTTGATGGCGTCCCCGCCTCCCTCCTCCTCCTCGTCTCTCTCTCTCTCTTATTCTTTTCTCTCGCTCCTACACACTGAACGAATTAGTCATACCTGAATTCAACTGCTCTCTCCTCTCAACGACTCAACAATGTAAATCAGTCGAAATTTGCATGAAAGCGATTTGAATTCATTTGGTCCTGTATTGTGTGTCTGATTGGGCGCCCTCTTTCTCTCTCCGTCAAACGGGAAAGAGATGTGGCGGCGGTGGGGCGGGGCCAGCTGGGACAATGCGTCTCCACTGGGCTCAAGAACCCGGGAATCAGATAGAAAATCATATTAATTCAATCTACAGAGACGAGGAAGAGAGAGGAAGAGATGAAAGGAGGCGTGGTCGACCTCCTCCGTGACTGACACTGATTTGAGCCAATCAGGATCGGACGCAGCCAGAGGCGGATTTAGGGGAGTTTGTTATTGGTTGTTTGCGGGTGGGGGGGTGATGCAAGGTTGCGTTTGTCTGGCTGGTTAGGGAGTGATTAGAGGAGATAATGTGAGAAGTGCTTCAACAACCCCCCGGACTAATAATATGCTAACAAACTCACCAAGCCGTGTTAGCGCAGCCAGGCCTGAACCGATTACACACATGTTCACACACAGACGCACACGGAGACGCGCACATTTTCAGGTTTGGCTGGCTGACTCGCGGCAATAGAGGAAAAAACGAATAGCCTGGGTCATCAGATAGACTCGCACTGGCTGTGTGGATGGGATGAAAAGGGCAGAGAGGAAAGAGAGAGGAGAAATTGTGAGGATGGATAATGCAAGAGGGAGCAAGAGAGAGGAAGGACTGATGTGTGGAGGAATAGATGCGATCATTGTCCTCTTCCACCTCTATCAAAAGCCTTCTGTTGCTGTGATAGAACGAGGCTGGGAGTGAAGGATGGTCAGTTTTTCTCCTGCTTACATCCACCACAAAGGTTTCAGACAGAGGCTTTTCCCTGAGAATGGAAAAACACGCCCTTGTAGAGGCCATGCATTGCCACAGTAATAGTCTAATCCTGTCTTTTGACCACTTTTGTAGCAGGAACCTTTCTGATAACCTCACTGTATACATTAAACTAAGTTTAATTCACCAGATGCAACACTGGTGTGCTTCAGAGAGGCCCGGCTGCTTTGCAATGTTTTAGTTTCAGAAGCAGGTTGAGCTGAATGACCGGGTGTACAAAGCATCCAGACTTTGGTTTCCATTGCTTATGAAAAGTCAATAATGGTGTATAATCTAATCTTAAGCAAGTCGTTTTAGTTTCCTTAATGTAAACCAAAGCGTCAGACTTGGACAGCAGTAAGTAAGGTTTTTATATGTCATTATATGGTTTCTTTTAACCATGAGCCCAGTCTTTTCCAAACATTAAGTAGTTGTGTTGGAAAAGGACTAGGGATACTGGGAAGGCCTGGATAACACACACATGAATCTAAGAAACAAAATGGGTTGGAATATTTTTAAGGTTAATGTAAATTATATTTTGCCATCATGCTCTTAGACTGCTGAATTGTTTTTGCCTCTTGTAGCGTCATGGAGCGGTTTTATCATGAGCGGCTCCCAGGTTTATTAGTGCTGCCTATGAGGACGCACGCACATGCGAGTAATGCGATCTACCGTCCAGCCGATGGTTACTAACGTTTCTTCTGGTCCGCAGTTGGCAGTAATGCTCCAAGATACATGCGCCAAAGAATGCTAAAAATTGTTTCTGCAAATGTTTTATGAGAATTGAAATATATCTGTATGTTTGTTAAACCTTAAGGATCTACATAATGAGTTTTGGTGAATAATATTGAAATTTAACTGAACTGAAGTTTTGTTTTTGTATAAGGAAACTCTACAGTGCACCTTTATGAGGCCAGGTTAAAGATCATAAAGTAAAACAAATTCTCAAAATGATTGTTCCTTCTGCAGTATGCACCTGCTTATGATCTTTAAATGAAACATATTACCTCCTCTTTTATATCTTTGCCAAGTTAAAGTTATAGTTTACTCACCTTTCATATAAAACTGCCTTAACATTAGAGAGGTAAAAAAGTAATAAAAAGAGACTCAAGGTTATCAGATTCTGCGGCACTGACCTAGTAAACATTGTGATGTGTCCTCTACAGTGCCGGGCTGCTGTGCTGGCTTCTGTGACTGTAGATAGGACATTCGAAAAAAGGGGTCATTTTTTCAGTCTATTTTAGATGGGCAACAATCTGTCATTCAACTGCGTAATTTCTTTGAGGTAGCCCCATCCTCTGCAACGAAGTACCGCTGCAGAACTGGATCAGTTCTGGAGGGGGCTTCCATGTGGGTTAGCCCTCCGGACTGATCATGTTAGGCCCTGACTCTATTTATAAAACTGGTCAGCTACAACGTCATTGGCTGTCATCTAATGGAAACTCCCGGGTTTGTCTCCCATTGGCAGAATCCCCCCCCACCACCACCACAAAAAGTCTATCTTTGGCCGGTTTCTGCAGCTTAATCCTGTTGGAGCTTCTAAATAAAAAATTCCTCAGCGCTTAAACGTTGATTCATTGATGTCAAAGCTGTTAATGAAAACAAAAAACAAAAAACAACTTTACAAGCCACGCTTTCCGGCTGGTTGGTGCATGTCTTATTTTTCACGGCAAGAGAGATGGGACGTGGCTTTAGTACTAAAAATACCTCACGGGCCGCATTCTGTCGTCGGCTGAGAACCAAACAGTCCTTTAATGAAAGTAGGGTAGCTCCCAAGGCCCAGCCATCCACTGGTGGTGTGATCCATATTTTATTAATAGCGGGATGGCAGAGCGCTCTTCTGATTGATACCACGATTTAATAGGGGCTCAGCAGCGCACCTAGGTGGGACTGAGGACCTCTGGGAAATACAGGCACATAGAAATCCTTAAAGACCTATTTATTTTCAACCTGGTTAGGGTTGTTTATTTACTAGCCAGACCGAGCTGGACTACCAGCATTTCCTCTTTGACTTGCGTCTGCCGCTAAGTGGTTTATATCAGTTCTACAGAAATGAGGATTTGGCCATCACATCTGAAATATTAATGAGGACAAAAGAGAGGAGCTGAAAAGGGATGGAAGAAGGAATCGTGGGAAGGGAGGGAGAGAGGCCGATGTGGGATGTCTGGGAAAAAGAGGACAAATTGATGCGAGAGAGGATTATAGGACAGCCAGGGTGAATAGATAGAAACAGGGAGGGTGGTTCTGTTTGAAGAAGCAAAGGAACACGGGAGTTTGAGTACTTCAGTTTGAGGCAAACATCGGTTCTAGATAGAGACAACCTTGAGCAGAAAGAGAGAGAAGACACATTGAGAAAATATAGCAAACGATTAAACATCCATAACGTCCGACAAACCACAGAAAAAAAAAAAACATACGCGACCAACAGATCCACACTGAACCTGCATGACGATGACAATGACAGCTCGTGTGACGGGAGGAGAACGAATAGGAGGACAGAGAGTTTCAAAAGCCCCTCCATCTCCTCAGCACATAGAAACCACAAAGGGGAGAGGGGGGGGGTAAGGAGCATTGGGAAGATAGAATAAATGAGGGATTGGGCAGGTGTGTGTGTTCATGGGGAGGAATGGTTGATGACGTGAATGTTGCTGTGTTACTACATGAGATATTTATAAATGTACAATAACTGAGATTTGATTGAAAGACGAGGCAGCTGGTTTACGGCTGGGAGCGCTGCGCAAGATTTGTTCTGCTGTATGATCTGAAACCGGGACCTGGAGTGGTTATTTTTAACCTTAAACCTGGAAGCTGCTGTAGCTTGTTGGAGAATACAGTCAAACCCAGGAGTCGGCAAATCCACATGGTCTGACTGCTTGTTAACAGGCATTCAGGTTAGAGAACATTACGTGGCCTCAATGTGCGCAAATTATACGTAAGCAAACACGCCACGAATTCAAGAGGCAGTTGCCTGGTGGAGGTAGTAGCTCATACCCTTCTTCAAATCAAGCGACAGAACACACAATCGTTCAGATTTTGCCACATTTGCAATAAGGATTAAAGCTGCTCTTGTTGTCACAGATTATTTTGCCGTTTTAGCTCCGCGACTTTGGAACAGACTCCCGGCAGGTATCAGAGTGGCCAAATCACTGCTTGCTTCTTCTCCAGTGGAGAAAAGGAAAGGCTATTGTGTGGATTTCCTGCGTTCTTTTGATCGCTCGTGATTTGCTTGAAACTCTGCTTTCTAGGGCTGAAATTCAAACCACACACTGTTTTAGTGCAGATTTATTAACATCAGCAACGTGTGGTCGGATTCATATTCACTTTTACTTAAAATATTTAGACTTTATTAGGCAATGTTCTTATACTGCTGCACAAAGTTGAACTTTGCAGTCTTTTGCTGAATGAAGAGTTGGTCCCTTAAATTAAGGGATTTTATTGGCTCAGGTGGAAGAATGACACTGATTAAACAATGAATCCTCCTTTGTTTAGTCTTTCCCTGACCAGTTAAGGCTTTAAAACTGAAATTCTGCTATGTAAAATCTAACCGATCCATATATTGTAAAAGCAACAAGCAGAGATGAGCTACTAGATTTGGGCAAATGCCCTCAGCCTCACTATGAAAGTATCAAAGAGCTCAGGTCTGGCTTACGGCGAGGCTAAACTGGAACGGCAGGGAAGGTGAAGGATATGAATGGAGGTTAGGAGGTCAGAGGAATGGGGGGGGGGTGATCTGGGACTGAGGCTGAGAGAGCGAGAGGGGGAGAAAAAAAGAGAGAGAGAGGGAAACGAGATATATAGAGCAGAAAGGAAAAAGCATGTACTCACAGTGGCCACAACAGCCTCAAGATGTCGCTCCAGTTCATTTTGAATTTACTTCCTACCAAGAATCTTTCAAACCCATGAAGGAAATCTTGGCCATTTTCCAAGAAGCAGCTGGTTGAAAACAGAATCTGATACAATGGCTTTTGTAGACACATTATGACACTGTCCAGGTTAAGCTAGAACTGATTCAATGAGACAATATTTCAAAGCTTAAACGTGTGGAACTTTTGTCTCCCCTCTCTGACAGTGAGAGTGACATATTGCTCCCCCCCTTCAGCTCTGACAAACCAATCGTCGCTGGTTTGCATAAACACATCACTACCGGTCTGCCAGCACAGGAATGTCATCACGCACGATTCAAAAACTCTGGTATACTGCGAAGACATTTACCTGGCAGTGATAGGCTAAATCAGCATCACGTGAGCTTGTTTGGCTTGAATGTAACGGATTTTCATTTAAATGTAAAAGTCCTTTACTCCAGCTTTAATATATTTATTTGGTTCATACCAACCATCAGTTTTCGGTGCTGGCACGCTACAGGCAGGCAACACTGGGTTGCTCCACCAAAGTCATCCTACGGGGATTTTACGCTACAGTATGAGTGAAAGAAGAGCATGTGCACACTGTAACTTGATGCCCCAACATGTCTAGATAAACTGGACAGAAGATTCACTATTTCTTTCCACCAGACGTGCTCCAACTTCTGCACCACTGTTCTTCCATTTCTTTGGTTTCTTACCGCATTAAAAACATCGGCGGCGTCTGTATTCTTTGGCTGTAGCCTGACAGCAAGAAATCACCTGTGCTGAATTCCGACTTTACAATTTCAGCCCAATAATGGCCCGACTTAACAGATGGGCGCGGCGATTGTACATTTTATCATCTGGAGGCAGCTGATGCAGCATCTGGGACACCTCAGACTAGCATGTTAAAAAAAAATCTCTTGCAGAATTAGACAACTAGTACGACATGCACAGAGCACTGTTCCACACACAACTGTAGACACAGTGAAGTGGACTGATGTTTGATTTAATTTCAGTGAACCTGTAACCATCTGTGGGTTGCGGTCTCACTCCCTGCACACATATACTATACATGATGCTCAGCCACCTTCACTGTCCAGTGAGCATGAACGGTTCAAGGTTGACTTTGATTGTAAAAAAACATAATATAGAAATATTGTTAGTGCTGCCAAGTGGAAAAATAAAGTCGGCCCCTGGCACCTTGTTCATCGACTGCTTATGTCACACTTGCACGTCGTGTACAGCAAGCTATGATTTGGTCAGGGTTTAACGTCAACTCTGCCGTGTTTCTTGACAATTTTATTAGAATAATTTTAATAATGGAAATAAACAGATAAATTCCTAAGTTTTTGAATCCATAAATGCTAAAAACAACAAGCTGATACTCTTTGTTATCAGTTACTTCAATGCAAAAAGTTTTTTACACTCTGAGACGCAGCCATTGGCTCAGAAACCATCTTCAACCAGCCACCCTCCTGCCACAAAGTGACATAGTAAAGACTTCCTACAGTATTTGAGTTTGAGTCACAGCACAAGTCGACATAATGAACAGCAACAGCTGCTGGAGGCTGTTCTGGTAATAATATCCAACAAGAGGAGCATTAAGTGTGAATGGAAGCGAGTCGGGGCGACACACACCTCTGCTGAGTCCGTCGGGCCCTCTGAGGATCCGGCACTCCTCGATCTGTCCGAACGCAGAGAACATGACCCGGATGTCGTTCTCGTTGCACTTCTTCGACACCATGCCGATGAACAGCTTCCTGTCTTCCACCGCTGCAGAGCCAAAGAGAAGGAGAAACGAGACATCATTTTTCCAGCTGTACTGTACAGCGCCGTATATATTTTGAGTCATAACTAAACAAACAGGATCTGATGAGCTTTAAAGGTGCTGGTAGCTGGTATTTTTTTTTGGACAGAGCCAGGCTAGCTGTTTCCCTTTGTTTCCAGTCTTTGTGCTATGCTATGCTAACTGTCGGTAGCTTCACATTTACCCTACTGACACGAGAGTGGCATCAATCTTCTCGTCTAACTCTCAGCAAGAAAGCAAATGTGGGTATTTCCTGAAATGGTGAACTATTCTTTTGACTGTATTTTTTTTTTTAACACAAGCTTTCCCTTTGCACTGCAGTTTCTAAAACATATAAACTGAAAAACGGGGAAGGAGAGAGAAAGATGGGCGAGAACAAAGAGAATGAAAACTAAAAATGAAAACAAAAGGGAAAGAAAAAAGACCAAATGGAATAAGACAGAACAAAACAGCAATCAAAAGAAACAGTCAAAGAAAGAGGGAACGAAAGAGAAAAAGATGATAGGACAGAGATGAACACAGACAGAGTTCATGTATTTCATCATGCCATCTGCGAGGCTCTGATCAATGTCTCATTATCACTTCAACACGGACTGCTTGCTGAGACTCTCCAGCTTGTCCTCTCTCACCCTCTTCCTTCTCTATCCCCCCTCTCTCTCCCTCATGGATTCCCCTCTTTCTCCTTCGCTGACACAATCCCTCCTCCTCTGGTGCAATCTCGAGGAATGCGAGCCAGCTGCGCCAGGTAACGGTGAGAAACTCGGGCTGTGTTTTCAGCGTATGTAGAAAGTGTGAATTGGGCCGAGAGCAGAAAATCCTTACCGCTTGCAGAAACAATATGTGTGTGTTTGTTCATGTGTTCCCACCACATTCAATGTAATGCTAATCCAATTCATTTTTAATGAGGAAACTGTCAGCTCTTACCGCGAGGCGAAAGAGATAAGCGCTCTGTTGCACTCTGGGAAATCAATAGCACACTTGTTTATTTTGCTGTTTGAATTGTTTGTGTGTTTAAAAAACAAACCGTCGGGATACGCTGCCAAGATAAGTGTTGTTTCAAAAAGCTTTAACTCCTTTGTACACAGTGTGTGTGTGTGCGCATCACTCCAGAGGAAGATTACCACAAGTCTAACAGCAATGTAATTAATTTACTCTGTGTCGATAGAAAAGAAAGAGAGGAGATATCGTTACAATTGACTGTTTCTATTTTTCGGACGAGGCGCACAAGCAGGCGGGCGGTTGATAAGACTCATAAAGCCGGCTCTGGGATGATCGGGAGTCAGCTTTGTATTCTGGGATAAACTGGAGCAAAATTGGCTTCATGCTGAGTTTCAACACATTAAGGGACGCCAAAAAAAATAATCAGAAAAGTTTAGGGGAAAAAAACAACAACAAAATTTTACCGATAATGTTATCTCTCCGCACATCTCTCCATCTCTTCCTCCTCTTCCAGCTCCTCCACCGACTAAACTAATAAACCTCTGAGCTGCCTGGGTTTATTAAAGGTCATTACCATTAAGTGGATGGATATGTTACGTATGGTCTGCTCTATATTTCACCATTCTGGCTACGAGTATTGGCTGCTTTATTAAGTTCCACAATCGTTACCCTGACGGTTATGTCTTATAAAGTCGTATTTCGTCATATTTCAGTGGAGCGGAGGATGGCTTTTATAAGGATTTCTCCCCTGCCTTGCTGGATACTGTCATTTCATTGTATTCCCCTGCAGTGGACAGTGATGTAGCAGGTGGCTTATGATTCTACTCCATCGCCTGTGTCAGGCAGACGGACTCCTCTGTGACTTCCTGCTTTTAATATTTACACACACAGGGTTCCTGTAGGTGTCAGGAAAACACGTTTAAAACTTCTAAATCATTTCAGAAACGACCTGTAACTGGATTTTAATGGTCAGTTCATCCAATCATGGTTTTATCCATTTTCATATTCTGCTCAATTACACAGCTTTAAGGGTCAGTTCGTCCAAATTGCAAAAACACACATTTTCTCACTTAGCCATGCAAATAAATTTCAGTTTTATTTGCCAAAATTTTCTGATATCTGCTGCTGGGATTACTGAGCTCTGCCACCCTGAAAAATCCACAGATATCGCTGCCACCAATTTGAACTGGGAAGGACATGTTGCCGATTTGTTTTTTGAAATGTAGTTTTTAAATGTTCTGCATTGCAACTAAATTTTTATTATTCGCCATAACATTTGATTGACTGTAGAAGCATCAGCAGGAAACAAATATCCTCCCATGGATGAATTATCCACAAGGTTAGATGGCCTCATTTCAGAGGGAAAACCGAAGGAACAGCCTAAAAAAAAAATCACTTTAAGGCTGTCACACAAAAAAAAGAAGCCACTTTTGATTTGGTGTAGAACGCTTAGGTTTAGTTTGATTTGGTTTAGTATTGACAGAATTCAATCTGCTGGAAGAGATTGAAAAACTGCACACTTGACCACCAAATATGGGTCAGCTTTTAAAGTCATCGTTGTCCAGCGGCCTGTCATTTCATTATCCCACAACTTCACCAGATGATAAAACCTAAACTAGAAACCTGAACTCTGCAGAGGGAAATTACGTTATCTGTTTCTACAATTAGGGTGAACTGACCCTCAAAACTAAGTAACTGAGCAGAATCTGAAAATAGACTCCAGATCAGAGTTTGTCCGCAGTGTTTGCTCGCTTCTCCCACTGAACTGCAACTTTAATAACACTGTCTTTTAGTTTCCAAATCTACCTCGAATAAATGTCACTGAACACGATGAACCTGACAAACTACACAGAATGTTACTGCTGCATAAAAAGGAAACCAATTAAAAACAGATTCAAACAACAAAATTCAGACCATGTAAAATTCTGCCCTGCGTCCCTGCATTAAGTGTCTTTTCTATCTCTTGCTGTATGTAAAATATAGCTCCTTCTGCATCCTGTGAAACATTATATTTCCAATGAATCTTCTTGCACTCGAGGCTGGATAAATACGCCGGACCTCTTTAACTCATGGGTCACAGTACAGAAGGGGCAAAAGTCGGAGGTGTGTCTTTTATTGCCGTTTCGAGAAAACATTGTTTGTATTTTCAAAAACTACACTACCCAGCTGTTTCAGGAAACGCTGTGAGCCGTCTTTAAAGATTTATGTCTCCAGCAGGATGCAGTGCGCTTGGAGGTTGAGTGCTTTAAACATAGCAGGAAAGTCATGAAGTATTTATAGTAAGACTAGACTCGAGTTATAGTTAGACTAACACACGTTCATGGGATTTGTTGACAAATAAGAGAAATGTAGAATAACGGCTCTCTTGTCCTTTTAAAGGCACCCGGATACTTCCTCTAGTAGTACACACACTGTCCAATAGCTTCTTCATTAGCATGAGGAGGAACGGAGAAAGTGGCCCGGTATGGGAAATCAATTCAGAACTGGATCTGCAATATGTAGTTTGGAAATGGGGTGATGTGAGGACAGAGTGTGTGACAGTGCTCTAGTGTGTGTGAGAGAGAGATGCATTAAGGCAAGTTTGTGTGTAGGAGAGAGCGCGCAGCATGTTTGTATGAATGAACAGCCACAGGGGAGAGAGGCGGGTTCACCACAAGGCCAAAACGATTCAACTTTCACTGACCTCCTTCCGAAGCACCTTAATAATTCATCACACATATAAAAGTATATTTATATATATATTAGCATTTCCCACCATCGCTCTTCTTCTCTGTTCCTCTCTCAGTCTTTCGCCCCCCAGTCCCTCATCCCGTCTGCCAGTCAAGCAGCGAGCAAACACACGGGTGAGGTAGCTATTATGAGGCAAATTCAAAAAGGCTATTGATGCATGTGTGTGTGTGATATTGATGCGTCTGTCAGTGTGTGTGTGTGTGTGTGTGTTTCCACTCACCGTTAGATTTCTCACTGTCTGCAGGTTTCATCTGAATGGGGTGGTGCATCTGTAGAGACAGGAAAGAAAGATTAAATAGAAGAAATGCTGCACACAAACACAATCAGACGTTACCCGCACTTACTCACATTATTTCAGGCGCCTCAGATCCATTTCAAATCCACATAAGGTTTAAATATTCATTCATTTATATGTGTATGCATCTCAAAAACACGTGAGTCCAGACGGTGTTGGTGCGGCACCTAAAGCAGTTTGCCCAATTTGTTAAAAACACCAGAAGAAGATAAAGAAGTGGAAGAAGAACAAGATGGAGGAGAATAAAAAGAAGACCGAGAAGGGGAACAACAACCACATTCACAACAAAGAAGAACAAGCAGCAGCAGCTACCCCCTCTATTCCCCCTCCCAAGGTGATGTCAGCAATCAGCATCTCTGAGACCCCTGTTTCATGTTACTAACATGGAATCTACATCTCATAACTTGGCTTTGCATTCACACCTGCTGATTAATATGAGCTCTACTTGTTTTTCCTTTGCAGAGGACTGACAGCATCTGTAGGCTTTCTGCCAGACTTGGTTCTGATAGCTGGAAGAGGTTTTAAGAGGAGTTAAGTGACCTTTCGACTTGCCGCCCGTATCTCTTTCTTAATAATGTGACCAAACTGAACAGATGTCATTTACGCCCGTCTGAGATTCAGACACAACGGGATCCCGATGCGGTGTGGACGACATCACGAGCGCAGCGAATACAACCTGCATTTATTTGCTTTTTCCTCACACAAGATACCAAGATACAGATTTCTGTTTGTATCAGGTGTAAATGGGGTCTAATAGTTGCATTAACGTGCGTCTTATTAGATCCTGAACATCTCTTTGATGTGCCCAAGATGCAATTTATGTGAGCTGAATGGTGAACACGTTTTTTTTTTTTTAGGTGGCCGGTCTCCCTTTATGGAAAACAAGAAAACACTTCACAGATGAGAGAGCTTTGTCACCTCTCTGCCTCCCTCTCGCCTTGTTTCAATTTCTCCTCCTTCTGTCCCTTTTTTTATTCCTTCCATCTCTCTTTCCTTTACAGGAGATTATGTGGCTGTTTGATCTGCGGAGAGACGAATGACAGTGATTCTCCAAATCTAGCCCGGTATCAATCACACTCAGAGTCAAATACCAGCCACGAGTGTGTGTCTGCGTGTGTGCATTAGTGTGTGCGCATCCGTGCGAGTGTGTATGCGCCCCGTCTTACCCATAACGCCCCTGGGCTCAGTCACGCTGTGACAGAAGGCTTTGATCTTCTGATTCTATCACACACCTTTATCCCAACTCTCTCCCTCTTGCTCTCTTCCTTACGATCCTCACTCTCTGCTTTTTGTTCTGTCTCCCAGACCTGTCCCAGACACACTCACACCGGTCTGTCTGTTCATTAGTTCCTTATCCTGCCTGATGGGGGCGGTCAGAGGTGGAGGGGGGGGGGGCGAATTTAAAAAAGTAAATCTGCACCTGACGCCTGCAAGTGAACTGAAATCAAAGAACCAAGTGACTCTGTCCAAAAATATACGACCAAAAAAAACAAACCGTCATTGTAGCTATGAAACTAGCCAGTGTTGGTACACCTGGCAACAAAACCCTGTCTTATTTTAAAAGTTCAGGTGAATATTCTGATGGCTAACCAGTGATTAGTGATGCATTTTAGTCACACAAGTCTGCATACAGTATGGGGAAAGACAAAAAGAAAGAAGGGACAATTAGAAAGCAAATGAAGAAGGAGGAAAAGCAACTAAATTCTGTATTATAGTGAAATTCAGCTTTGACTCGCGGTTTGCAGAATGTAGGCAAAGATGTTAAAAAAACTGCAGGAAGAAAGAAAAGTGGGAAAGGGTTAAAATATATAAACATTATTATTGGTGGTTTGACACGCAGTTTGAGATGCATTTTCATGCAAAGGTCTGCAGATAGGAAATGAAGAAAGAGCAAAATGGGAAAGAAAGTAAAAACTAAATTTAGATGATGACTGAAAGCTTTAACTTGCAGTTCACAGAGCTCCTGAGCTGCAAACATCTGCATGAAGGGCAACGAAAAAACAAAAGGACATA
>JAPMOB010211736.1:0-11815 GCA_029875015.1 Lepomis gibbosus | reverse complement strand
ATTAATCACAAATTAATCACAAATTAATTCACGTGCACGACTGTTACGCGCATTATGCGCGTGCACGTTCACATGCACGCTTTGCCGGCTCTTATATACTACTATTATCTGTTAAGTTCTGGGTATAGGCTAGCATGAATCAAAGCATTTGGTTAAAATCAGCAGGGGAGGTTTGTATAAACAGTTCTCTCTTTCTCCCTCTCTCATCTCTCTTCTTTTAAATGCTGCTACATTAGGTGATAAAGGAATTAGCACCGACAGTTACACTGAAAAGCAAGCAGGCTAAGACAACCAACCATGATTTGATCTCCACTCCCTTTCAGCACTCTAGACAGTGCTGTTCTTTCACACAACTTCTAACGACTTCACAATTTCACAGCACAAATGTGGAGCTTACAGTAGGCTAATTACAGAAAGCATATACTTGCCAGCATATGGTGCATCTACAGCAGCCCTATATGGGGCTTCTACTATGACTTTATAATCTCAGAGATTGTTTTTATTCTGAAATTGCTATGTATATAATTAACTGTATGTTCATGTGTCATTCATTTCATTTTTAAATGTTACTATATTTGAATATATGTTTAATTATTTGTTAAGTTCTGTGTGTGGTGTAAAGCAAAGTGCAAAGTGGGCGAGCTCGGCTCCTCTAACTAAGGCATGGGCTCCACTAGAAAACATGATCTGTGACATTTTGGTGGGTCTCTAAAATTTCGATAATATGCTTTTTTGCCATTCATTTCTATTTTTTGCTGTATCATGGATCATACATAAAATCAGGAGCATCGGGCATCATCCAGCCAAAGGCAGTGAGAGAGAGTGGACGAGAGAAACAGCTGTTTCTATGTACTTGCCCCGCTGATTTTATTTGAATGTAAACAGCAGCCACAAGATTATAATGTGGTCGTCATCGTCACATAAAAAGTTTGACATTTAGGAAACACTGTCCATCTTAACACATTTGAGCACCAAACATCATCGATGTAAAACAGAGTCCCTTCCGGGAGACTTGCACTCCTGACATGGTGGGCATGGACTGCTTGATCCAGTATGTAGATAAGCAGCTCTCTGTAAAGATTTGGGCAAACCAGGTTCTGATTTTCATTTCTTGGCCAGCCAGAGTCCCATTTTATCCAAAAAAGACGTTTAGAAGCAGCCTTAAGTCCAAGCTGGGCCAACATACGATCCTGCTCTCTTTCCTCTCCTCACGACGATCATAGCAACAGCTATTGGCACTGCCATTGCCATAGCATCCCTCACCCCTCAGTTCAAATGAATGTTAATAAAATGGTCTCTATCTATAGCTGTCACCCAATGGGTGCTTTCAGTAGGTGGCAGCTGGAGGAGGCACTTATGGAGGACTGATTCTGACATGTAGGGAAATAAATATATAAATAAATAAGATTCCGATTAAATGCCCAAAAAATACAGTTAATAAATAAATTTAGGCAGTAATTAAAATATAATAAGGAGACATAACTTTATAAATCTCTTTTAATTAGCTTCTTAATTTATGTACTTTTCTAATAATTACCTCATTTATTCATTGTCCATTATAATGTTCAACTTTATTTATTAATTACTTCTTCTTTTTATGTATTTATTTGTGTGTTTTAATATATTTGTCTGTTTTATTCTTCCTTAGCATTTCTACCCTATTTATTTCCACTATGGTTGTATATTTCTGCCTGCTACATTTCTTTATTATGCAAATTAGGAGGGGCTGTGTGTCAAGGGGTCAACTTATCGCATATTGGTGGATCAGTCAGACGACAGAGCCTTGCTCCCCACAGTCACAAAAGATGGCATCCTTTAGTGAACCGCAGTGATTAGCAACTCTGAGGACAATTCTGCCAGTCATGTCTGCCTTCCTTTTCGTGTGGACGCTCTGACAGACAGTGTTTTCAGTTTGCGGCATGCATGGACACAGAACTGCGGTAAGGGGAGCCGTTCTTTGTGAGAAGCACATGGTCCGCTAGAAGCAGCTAAATCTGGAGTGCACACATAGTATTCGTATGGTAAATTCAGTTTTAACGAAGCAGCGCGAGCTGACAGGCAGGTCGTCAGAGCAAGAATTTATTCTGTCAGTTTCTGTCTTTACAAAGACAAGTGTTGCAGTCTGAGAGTCTTATCTAAGAGAGGCGATCAAATGTCAAATAGCATGCGCTGCGAGCACCACATACAACATAATTTATCAAATTACGTCTGACTTGGACACGTCACAACGTACGGTTTTCAAAATAAGGTGTGATGTGCTTCAAGAATAATATACTAATTTCAGTAAATACAAATGATTTTGTCCTGGGATTTAATATGCATTTCTTCTACTTCATTGCATGATTTAGAAACGGGTCTAATCTTCGTTCATTCTGCACTGCAGCAGCTAATAAAGCCCATTTAATCCCAGCGTAAAAACGTTTTTCATGTAGGCAGGCTGGGGCGGAAAAAACCTTAATAAAAAACAGTAATGAAGTAAATTCACATATGTATTAAGGTAGATCTAACACAGATAATCTTAAATGCCAAAACAGAGCTTAAGTAGGCCTATTCATTTTCATTCTTTATACATTCCACGATGATGACAAGATGAATAAGCTATGCAGACAGCTGCAAAAAATCTTGAATATACTGTAGTTTCATGTCCCCTGAAAAATATGGTTATGTCCACCGCATGCTCTGTCTTCTGTGGAAGACATAAAAGAACAGTATCTAGCCTAAATTAAAATCATTTTGACGGGTTAAGTGCAGTAAACTTAACTTTAAATTGACTCCATTACCACACATGAAGCATGGCTTAATAATAATCATATTTAACAGAAGCATAAAATTCAACATAATAATAACTGTCATGATTAGTTTATTTGTTAGTCACCATTACTAGTTTGAGCTTTAGCCTATATTGGACTAACGCTACACTTTTATTACTTTATTACTTTATTTACTTTAAGTATTTGTTACTGACCGCTGCTTAAGTCACTGCATCTTCCGACACAACACCACAGTTTAATTTTTACCCTGAATGACGTCTTTGTTGAAACAGCAGCAGATAAGCAGATGTAGCACACAGATGTAGCAAGATGGCGCCGCAGACGGACACTTCTGGTTTACGCTCCATAGTGCTTTTTGTGTTTTTGTTTATTAATGCTGTTTTCTGCCATCCCTCTCTGGTAATATTTACCAGAGAAGAGCTCTTAAATATTTGACTTTCAACTGTTCACGCTATTCTACCGCTCCTTAATGAACCCGGATCTTCCCAAGTTATTAGTTGGAGGATCAGTAGCTCTGTTGGGGATCTTTCGGAAACGGCGCAGGGGAAAACGTGCTGGCACGCTGGCTAAACTGAGAAAGCGGGGTTTTTGCACCTCGCTCCCTTCAATTCACTTGCTGAATGTCCGCTCTCTGGTCAACAAAATGGACAAATTGCTTCTCCTCAACAGAACTAACTCGGACTTCTGCAGATCTGCCGCCCTCTGTTTCACCGAATCCTGGCTCTCCGAGCACATCCCGGACAGCGCAATTCACCTACCAGGACTTTATCTTATCCACGAACCATGAACCATGAAATTTGTGAGGAGATGTGTGCTGACTAAAACCTTCCACACATACAACAACCAAAAACCCTGGTTCAAAGCAAAACCCAGGCAGCTTCGTCAGACCAAGGAGGAGGCCTTCAGAAGTGGGAACAGGGTCCTGTATAACCAGGCCAGGAACACGCTGACTAAGGAGATCAAAGCTGCAAAGAGATGCTACGCCGAAAAGCTAAAAACAGCTTTTCAGCCAGTAATCCTGCATCAGTGTGGAGAGGCCTGCGGACACTGACCAACGACAGGAGACCATCCCTCTAACTCTGCTACTCAACGACTGCCTGACGAGCTGAGCGGTTTCTACTGTAGGTGTGAGAAGCCTGAAGCCTCACACCTCTCCCCCTCATCTGCACTCAAGATCTGTGAAGAGGATGTGCGCAGAAGATTAGGAAGGCTCCTGGCCCTGATGGTGTGTCTCCATCCTCCCTGAAAATCTGTGCAGACCAGCTGGCTTCCATCTTCACACAGATCTTCAACAGATCACTGGAGCTGCGTGAAGTTCCCTCCTGCTTCAAACACTCCACAATCATCCCTGTCCCCCAAAAAACCTCCATCTCTGGACTAAATGACTACAGGTCTGTCACCCTGACATCTGTAGTCATAAAGTCCTTTGAAAGACTGGTGTTGGCCCACCTGAAGGACTTTACAGGCCCCTTGCTGGAATCCTGCAGTTTGCCTACAGGGCTAACAGGTCAGTGGATGTTGCAGTACATCTTGCAACACCTCGACTCTCCAGGGACATATAGAAGGATCCTGTTCACGGACTTCAGCTCCCCGTTCAACACCATCATCCTGGACATCCTTATCACCAAACTCACCCAGCTCACTGTGCCAGCCTCCACCTGTTAGTGGATCACAAACTTCCTGACTGACAGGAGTCAGCAGGTGAGGCTGGGGAACATCACATCCAGCACCCGGACTATTAGCACTGGTGCCCCCCAGGGGTGTGGGCTCTCCCCACTGCTCTTCTCCCTCTACACCAACGACTGCACAGGAGACCCATCTGTCAAACTCCTGAAGTTCGCTGACGACACAACGTTCATCGGCCTCATCGGGGACCGTGACGAGTCGGCCTACAGATAGGAGGTTGATCAGCTGGCTCTCTGGCGCAGCCAGAACAACCTGGAGCTTAACACGCTCAAAACTGTGGAGAAGATCGTGGATTTCAGGAGGACCCCCCCAACTTTGCCCCCATTACTACTCTGAACAGCCCTGTGTCTGCGGTGAAATCATTCAGGTTTCTGGGATCCACTATTTCCTAGGGCCTGAAGTGGGAGCCCAACACGCACACAATTATCAAGAAGGCCCAGCAGAGAATGTACTTCCTGCGCCAGCTCAGGAAGCTCAACCCGGACACAACCTGTTCCAGGTTCTCCCCTCTGGTAGGCGCTACAGAGCACTGTACACCAAAATCAACACACCCAGGAACAGTTTCTTCCCACAAGCCATCACTCTGATGAACAGCTGACTTTGACTCATGGTGTCAGAAACAATTCCTGTGCAATAACCCAGTAACTCTGTCGCTAATCAGCCACCTGTTTACTGACTACCACTTATTATTTATTCACCATTTTCTATTGCAGTGCTCTTCATCCAATTATATTGTCATATTATAGATACAGTGTTTCCGCTACATTCAGCAGCGGCGGTCCGCTGAATGCTGTAAACATGTAGGCCTGGCTGTGAAAGTATCAGGCATGTTTGTTTATTATTATAATAACAACTTCACACAACAGCTGTTTGCGACCAACCTTTTTTTTCTCTGTGAGAGGGAAGAATTTTGAAAAGTTGCATGGTGGTGCGGAGAGCCCCAAGCTGTAGTAGTGCATCGATCATGTGTAATATTTATCCAGCCAGACGGAACGATCACGAACCGTTCACAGCGCTTTGGCCGAATTAGCGACACAAAACCCGTACTGGAGACAGAGAGGGTCAGACCAGGGACAGGATATCGCGGAGCGACCGGCCTGCTGTGGAAGGTCGGTGATCGTTCCCTCTGGCTGGATGAAGTCTGATGCTCCTGAATTTACGCATGGATCCATGATGATAGAGAAATATAGAAATTAATGACAATAAAAGTAGCTGTCAATATTTTAAGACCCCCCAAAATATCAATCATGCTTTCAGGGAGCTGATGTCTTATTACTGTTACAGTGTGTTAGCTTCTCAAGACCAAGAGAAGTCTGTTGTTTCCCACCTGCTGGAAAAGTGAAGCCAGTTAGCACTAAGTTAGCTAACATCTCCCCTTCAGACTGCAGCTGAGCAGGAAAGCTTCTACAGCATCTACAGAGCTGCTATGTAACTTAACATTAGCTCAATTTATAGAAAGTAACTGGAAGCTGTATTTTATTACTGTCTATTTGTCCAATGATGAGAAGATCAGGTACAAACTTAGACTAAACTGTTGGGACAACATAACATTATTTTATTTATTGGGATTTAGTATTTTTGGACGAGTTAGCATATCATGAGCAATATACAATCCTGAGTCAAATTCCTCATATGTGTACACATACCTTGCGATAAAGTGGATTCTGATTCTGATAATAGCAGAGCAACGAGCTGAACCATGTCGGAGCATTTACCGTAAAGGTTTGAATGCAAGTGCACTCCAGATTTAGCTGCAGCTAGCTGACCATGTGGTTCTCACAAACAACAGCTTTCTTGCAGCTCTGTGTCCATGTAAGTTGCTAAATGAAAACTTTGTTGGTCAGAGCGTCAATGCAAAAAAGAAGGAAGACATGGCTGGTAGTATTATCTTCAAATAGAGTTGCTAAACACCTCACAGCCAACTGACTGTGTGAGAAGCAAGCTTGTTGATGTGTGCACCGCCTGACTAGTCCACCTATAGGGGAAAAGTTCACCCCTTCAGACACAGCCCCTCCTCATTAGCATAATGGGGCTCAAATGCATAGAGAAATGTAACAGGCAGATACAACCATTGAGGAAATAAATAGGGTAGAAATGCAAAAGAAGAATAAAACAGAAGAAAATATTAAAACACACATAAATAAATAAAAAAAGAAATAATTAATAAATAAAGTTGAAGATTAGAAGAAGACAATAAATAAAGCAATTATTACAAAGGTAAATAAAAAAAGACGCTAATTAAAAGAGATAAATTGATGTCTCATTGTATAAATGAATGGCTGCTTACATTTACTTATTTACTGTATTTACAGTCCTCCATAGGCACTGTGCCCTCTCTGCTTTGGGAAGAAAAGCTGCTCCATTCTGCTGGCTCTTTTTATCTAGATCGAAACCAACCTCAAACTTGGAACCTGTAAGTTTTATTTTTTATGTTGCTTTACTGTTTACTTTTAATGGTAGCACATTCTGCAGATAATGTGGCTAGCATGTATTGTAGGCCCACACACTGACTGGAGCAATGCTAATTTTGTAATATTGAAACTGTGTGAATGTTAGAGTAAGACTAGAGCAGGAGGTCATTTAGAAGGAAAATAAATGAGGAAGATTATTATTTCAACAGGTGTGTATTGTTGAAATAACGTTTCCTTATTTATATAATATATTTATATAAATGAATCCTTCTTGATCCAAAGGTTAACGAATAGCAGTAAAAAATCACCGTGTTGGTAGTACAGTGTGTTGAGCACAAAGACATATATTTTTAATATTTAACCTTTGAAACATTTACAAAACAATACTTAGAAATTATATTTTTTACACTTATTCTAATTCTATCATTATTGTACAACATCCTAATAACACTAGAGTAAACAAACACTGTATTTCACTGAACATATTGGAAAACCTTTGAATCTTTAACATTTCAACCTGATTATTTTTTAACTAGCAGTGGCCCCTAACCCTGGTTACATATACTGAAAACCAACAACCAGAGAACAATACATGTATTAGCTAGGACAGTGTGTGTGTGGCGTGCGCACGTGTGTGTGTGTGTGTATGTGTGTGGTCAGTACCAAGTTCAGGGGGCAAAACGGTCAGTCTGTTGCCCTGGATGTGAAGCTCTTTGAGTTGAGCCAACTCCCCAATCTCCTTAGGCAGTGAGATCAGATCATTATCTCTCAGACTCAGCTGGAAGAAACAGTAGAAAGACATTTAACACACGATCTGATCCTTGTTTAAAGCTCAAAGACTGATAATTCAAACTGGACTTACATATTCAGCTGTTCCTAAAATACATGGCTATGATTAAAAACCTGGATCTGCCTGCTGCATCTACAGCCGTATGTGAAAAACCAAAGATTTTTTCTTTTTCTCCACTCTCCAAGTGCAACACTCAGGACACCAAAATGGTTTAGTTTCTCAGCCTCATGTCATATCTGTGAGTCATCTGCATAACAGTTAAAGAGAAGGGAGCAGGAGACTACCTGGATAAATATCATGAGAGCAGGAGACTACCAGGTTAAATAAAGGTTATGCCGATGCAGAAGAACTAGACAAAGTATAGATCCTTGGGGGAACACTGCTGAATATCTCCAGGGAAAATGTATTTTATAATTAGGTTTATATAGTATATGCATACACAGCTAATAGTTTTTTTGTTGCCATATAGGTGGGTGGTATCCAGTACAGTCTACAGTTGGTATAGACAGGAAGTGAATGAGAACATGTTGCTATGGAGACAGAGGGGCTGTAACAAGTAGGCCAGTTGAAGATGGGTTTAAACTATGGGGCTGTTTAAAGACTACCGAGGCTGCAATGTTGAAGCCACACTGATGTGGTGACTGCAGAACTGCTGATGGTGCTGGAAATGAGAAACCAGCAGCAGCTTTTCCTTCTCTCTTACTCTGCTAGTGATTTGTTGAGCCTGGTAACTCTTGGCCGTGCTAGGTTACCAACAACAACGGCTCATAGTGTCAGTTGCATTGAATTAACTTACTATCTGCAGCTTGGTCAGCTTCCCGATGTCAGCAGGCAGGAGCTCGAAATCGTTGTCACTCAGGTAGAGAGCCCGAAGAGTGGCTGCAAAACAAGGACCCCTGTTAATCTGCATGTGTGTAGTTCAAGCCTGATTAATAATACTGCCTTCACAAACTGGACAGAATCAATCTAAACAGACCTTCTGCTGTCTGGCAAGACCACATACAGTGAGACAGCTTTGTGAAAGTGGAGTGAAAAAGCAGCTCAGCTACAACATGAAGCCATAAAGCTGCTGTTCCTGCTCCTGTAGAGTCCTATTCATCTTTTAATGTGAAATCCATATTACACTGTACATGACTAATGTAGCCTGGCTCCTCTTGCTCCTGCTTCCAGCACCCTGACCCCTTCACTTTTGTTACCTCCTGAGCTGAATCACTATCAGCTGAGTGTGCTAATTTGCCAGCCTCAGACTGGCTTACACTTAAATATTTTTTGTGTGTGCAGCATTAAGGAACTACAAATGTCATTCCGTTATGCAGCCTTGTGCTTATACCTTATACCTTGTGAGGCAGGGCAAGAAGCTTGTCATCACAGAGACAGGATGGATTATAAACCCTGTGTTATCAGTTGTACGTGATAAACATATTTCCTGGTGTGTTTGACATGTGAGTCTGAGGTTTTGGGACAGTCCATCAATCAGTGATGTGCTCCTCCTGACCTGTTCCGTAAGAGCAGACCACTTTCCCATTGCTGCCAATGGTTAGACAGCCAGGGCTACGTCGTGGGTGAACAGTAAGCACCAACAGTGGGTAGGCCAAGAGTGTAGAGAAAACAGGCATGGCAGACAAACTGGGAACACAGGAAACAGTCAAAGAAATGCCTCCCGGTATCTCAAACACTCACTAACACCTCCATCTTGTGTATCTGATCCATACAACATTGGAGGTATTTCTTGGCCAGGTGCAGTGACTTCTTGGAGTCTTGTTGTCATCATGAGGTTGTCAGGCAACCAGTTAGTAGAGAAAGTAAAGCAGGACAATACGACAGTTATTAGTCTTGTCATTATGGAAAACTTTGCACGGATTAAAAGGAGATGACTCCTTTTTATCTGCGCAAGGTTATATCCTAATCAGGTACCACAGTAGTATGTAGTCACTATTGTTTTTTCAATGTTTCCTCAACAACAGTAGGCAGAATATGACGTGCAAGGTTTCAGGACTCAAATACTAACGTATTGTACAGTGCCTCCCAAAATCATCTGTGCATGCTCCTGATGAGACAGCAGATGGTGTGGGGTGTTTCCTCCATGACTTACAGTAGGGAGAACAAGCATTTGATACACTGCTGAATTGCAGGTTTTCCTACTTTCAAAGCATGTGGAGGTCTGTAATTTTTAGCATAAGTACACTTCAACCGTGAGAGACGGAATCTAAAACAAAAATCCAGAAAATCACATTTTATGATTTTTAAATAATGAATTTGCATTTTATTGCATGATATAAGTATGTGATACATCAGAAAAGCAGAACTTCATATTTGGTACAGAAACCTTTGTTTGCAATTACAGAGCTCATATGTTTCCTGTAGTTCTTGACCAGGTTTGCACACACTGCAGCAGGGATTTTGGCCCACTCCTCTATACAGACCTACTCCAGATTTCAGGTTTCGGGGGTCTGACTAGGCAATATGGAGTTTCAGCCCCCTCCGAAGATTTTCTATTGGGTTCAGGTCTAGAGACTGGCTAGGCCACTCCAGGACCTTGAGATGCTTCTTATGGAGCCACCCCTTGTTTGCCCTGGCTGTGTGTTTCGGGTCGTTGTCATGCTGGAAGACCCAGCTACGACCCATCTTCAATGCTCTTACTGATGGATGGAGGTTGTTGACCAAGATCTTGCAATACATGGCCCCTATCCATCCTCCCCTCAGTACGGTGCAGTCATCCTGTCCCCTTTGCAGAAAAGCATCCCCAAAGAATGATGTTTCCACCTCCATGCTTCACAGTTGGGATGGTGTTCTTGGGGTTGTACTCATCCTTCTTCTTCCTCCAAACACGGTGAGTGAAGTTTAGACCATAAAGCTCTATTTTTGTCACATCAGACCACATGACCTTCTCCCATTCCTCCTCTGGATCATCCGGATGGTCACTGGCAAACTTCAGATGGGGTTAGACATTCCCTGGCTTGAGCAGGGGGACCTTGCATGGGCTGTAGGATTTTAATCCATGACGCCATAGTGTGTTACTAATGGTTTTCTTTGAGACTCTGGTCCCAGCTCTCTTCAGGTCACTGACCAAGTCCTGCCGTGTAGTTCTGGGCTGATCCCTCACCTTCCTCATGATCACTGATGCCCCATGAGTTAAGATCTCGCATGGAGCCCCAGACCGAGGGAGATTAATCGAATACAAATTAATTATTTAAAAATCATACAATGTGATTTTCTGCATTTTTGTTTTAGATTCCATCTCTCACAGTTTACCTAAGTGTACCTATGCTAAATACAGACCTCTACATGCTTTGTAAGTAAGAAAAACTGCAAAATCAGCAGTGTATCAAATACTTGTTCACCCCACTGTAGATCAGGGCATCATTAAGCTCCTGGACAGTCTGAGGTGCTACTTAGCGGCCTAGGAACCACAGATAGAAAACATCCCAGGAGTTCTCAATTGGATTCAGGTCTGAGGAACATGAAGGGAAGTCAATGCCATCAATGCCATTGTTATTAGGCAAATTAGTAGGAAAAATATATTGCGATAATTAAAGATTCGGTGTGTAATATTTCAGTGGATTTATCAACAGAAATGCAATATAAGAGCCATAACTATGTTTTCAGTTGTATATAGGGTTGAGCCGGATACTCGGCTGAAACGAGTATCTGGTATGGATAAAGCATTTTTGCGAGTATTATATGAGTAATACGAGTCAATATCTGTGCTCGGATTGAATAAAAATCGTCATTGCGTAGCTGATTGTGCACACTCTCTCTCTCTCTCTCTCTCTCTCTCTCTCTCTGCGGTCAGAGATTTTGGAGATTTTTTTTTTATTTAAACTGACAGCTGCCTCTAACCAGTTTTTGTTTTACTTCAGGCACTGAGTGTCTGACACTTTCTTGCTGTATTTTAAAAATAAAGGTAGTTGTGGTATAAATAAATTCTTTAAAATAATATTACAAATTAAGCTACACACACAAACACAACACACAAAAAAGCATATATATATTATAAAGTTAAAGCAAAAGGTCCTGCACCACGAAGCGAGTTCAACAAACCCAGGATATGTTTTCGTTATCTGGCTTCACTAATCTTAACAATCCCGATCGGGATAAGCGGCACCACGAAGCTGGTTATCAACTCGGTAAATTAACCCAGGGTTTCCCGATCCAGC
>JAPMOB010211735.1:0-12160 GCA_029875015.1 Lepomis gibbosus | reverse complement strand
GTCTGTCCACATGTGTAGGGTTTAGGTCAAGGATGTGGAGTTGTTTTCTGTTCCTCTCCTGTTTTGTCTGGGACCAGGCAGAGCAGACAGAGGATCTTTTTCTTCCCAAAGCATAGATTCCCAGATTGTGTAAATGACTATGCACCCCTTTGTTCTTGGCCAGACGTTAGTGACTTTCTCAGGAGACAGAACCTCTGGTCCAGCTGATTTTGTTGTAGTACTTCTCTGTTTATTCTCTTTTGTTAAATCAATTCTTCAAAGACAACGGTTGGTTGTAACTCAATAATCTGCCTAACCTCTCACCAGGAATCTAAATTTCCACGACAAATAGCAGGCTTGACAAGGCAGGATGAGTTTTTACTTATTAATGAAAGAAAAAACATAATGTTGTACACACATACAGAGCATGGCAAAGTGCAAAAAATACTAAAAATTAGTAATTAATAATAAAAAACAGTGAAATCCACAGTAAAAATCCAAACAGACAGGCAGGAGTGAAATGTGAATCCACAACACATACAAATGAACATACAGGTAGAGTTCCAGGCAGAGGTACTGAGCAGACGACATGGACAAAAGACAACAATCTGAAAGGGACTGAACAGAAATGAGGATAATATACACTGATCAGCCATAACATTATGACCATGGACAGGTGAAGTGAATAACACTGAATTTCTAAACCCCACCTCGCAACTTACAGGAATTAATGGATTTGCTGCTAACGTCTTGGTGCCAGATATCACAGCACACCTTCAGAGGACTCCATGCCTCGAAGGGCAGGGCTTTTTTGGTAGCAAAAAGGGGTATACAGATACAAACAAGCAGGAAGGGGGGACAAACGGGTAAAACAGAAAAGAAAGCTAGACATGAATAAATTCCAAATAAAACAGACAGATAAAACCAAACCGTGACCCTCAGCTGAATATAACAGGCTGGCAAAGTTGGAAACACTGCTGGAGCAATGCAGGTTAGGTGATTTACCTAACTTCTCTCATTTTGTTTTCATGTGAAGGCCGATGTGCCTTGAACGGTTTGTGATCGTTTGTCTGGCTGGATGAATTATACGCACTACTGCAGCTGGGGGCTCTGCAGCGCCACGCAACTTTTCAAAAATTTTCCCTCTCACAGAAAAAAGAAAGGACAGGTCGCAAACGGCTGTTGTGTGAAGTGTAAATATGGCAAAATGGCTACATATAGCCTAATATTAATAATTATATTTGTTTAATTATAATAAGACAACCATGCCTGATACTTTCACAGTCAGGCCTACATGCTTGCAGCTATTACATCAACTTATATGTTATAAGGGATATGCACGACCCAGGCTCTGCAGCAGGTGATTAAAACCTGCAGAGTACCCGTGCATCAGTCATATGGGTGATATGGCCAGAGCCAAAGGATACTAAAAGACAGTAGCTACCCGCCCAGTGAAAACCTCTTCACCCTACTGCCATCTGGCCAGAACAGTATTCACTGTCGCACCACAAGACATCAGTACTGTTTCTTCCAATATGTTAAAAAGGTACAGGAATCAACAGACAGCAGTCAATAAATCAAATCTGCTCTGACACAAAAAATGAAATAGAATCTGGTTTCTGCGGCTGTCGTATGACTGTAATAAGGACCAAATGAAATGATTGGCTTCGTGCGCTCTGTCGTGCACTTATTGCACATGTGTTTAGGCGGAGTGGTTTTGGAGGGAGACCTGAAGGGGGTGGGATTTTTTTCAGTTTGATACTTTCAACTGGAAAAAAAAAAACATTGCCCAGCGTTGCCTACCCCAGCTTTAATTCATCCTCAGCACTCCACCATCTAAAATAGTTTTATTTCCATGACTTAGCCTATAATGTAGCTTGTACTTTAGTACCAAGACTGGAAACAATTCCACCCACCAGCACCTCTAAAGCTCACTATTTAATACATTATGCCCATTTAATCCATACAAAAACTGAAACATAAACCAACTTGGGGTTTTATGAGGAGCTATGTGCTGGACTTAATCTTCCTCCTCTTTCCAGTCTTGTACTTAGCTAGGCTAACCAGCTGCAGCTTTACATTAAAAAGGAAAGACATGAGAGTGGTATGATCCTGTCATCTAACCCTCTGCAAGAAATTGAAAGAGCAAATATCACAAAATATTGAACTATGGTTTTAAGTCTGGATTAGGTTCACAATATGACTCTTGGTGTTTGTCCCAGCAGGGTCTTCATGTCCAACATTGCATCCTCCATGGCCCGGATTAGGTGGGCTGCATCAGTTTCTTTGCAGGTGTTGGGAGCTTCCAAAGTGGTGACGATGATATAAATGTGATCATCCATAATACTATAGTACATACAGTATGTACCAGGTTGTTCAGGGCCAAGACATGTCCAGCCAAACTTGGACGTTACCTTTCAAACAGGGACAGAAGTAATGATGCAGTGGTTAGTTACCTTCGTAGCACTGGGACCTCTGACTTGTCTTTCTGTGAGATTAAGTTAATCTTCTTTTGGGGCTAAGAAAGCATTTTCAACAGTGTATGGCTATCACCATGACAAAATGTCTTGTTATAACCACAGACTGTTTAAAAGATGGGAGTGGGAGTAGCCACTGCGATGTCAACCATTGGTTTGGCATTTTAATGGCTGCCATCTTGTTTTTTTGGAACCAGAAGTTACCATCTTTGCACAAGCGAGTGGAGCAGGGGAGGGATTATGCAATGCCACCCTCAAAAGCCTTTGCTGCTTGATCGTCTATTTTACTCTAAATGGGACCATAATTTACAAAGTGATGCAGGGGTTTTAGCCTCTGGAGTCGGCGTTCAGATCTATGATTATGATCCAGGACCTTCTTGCTGTGAGGCAACAGTGCTAACCGGCATCGATGTAGACATACTGACATAATACAAAGAGTACAGCCCTGATATATTTTCTACACGAAACATTCCCTGAAAAATCAATACCTTATTTGTTGTTTAGTTTTCTGACAACAAAAACAGAAAAATGTGTAACAGACAACAACTAATTAGTGAATTTGGCTGCATTGAAACACGGTGATGGTGATCACGGAGCAGAATGAAAATGAACGGTGGCTTAATGGGCTGCTGCTTCTGAAGTTACAGGGTTGTCTCTGTAGCCATCTATAGGCTAGACTTTTTTGGGAGCACGCTGCCTCCCCATTATTAAGCAATGTTAAATATTTCCTTGACTTGGATGCAGAATAAAGCCTATTGAAAACATTTAAACCAGCCAACTGGTTATTGTTTCACAGCAACCATCAAACTCTGAGCGACTGCTAGAAGGGGTGGCATTGGATTTAATTCTAGTTAACCAATTAACTTTTTGCATCGTGGATCTTAAGTTACAAAATAGTTTATTTAAATTTTATGTCACAGTTTAAACCCTGACCCTTACCTGAGAGGTAATGATTCTGAAGTCAAAGGCTTTAGCGTAGGAGGTGTCTGTGAAGAGATCAGGCATGGAGAGGTTTTTCTCAACAGCCTGCATCTTAAGACCCAAGAGGTGTCTGTAGATCATCTGTCCGCTGACTGCCTGTTAGGATCATAGTGAAAGTCGTAGCGCTTGTAAACTTTTCATGTATTCAATGTATTACCAACAATAGCAAACACACAAAAAATACAATTTAAACTTTATTTTATGGATCAGATCTTTACAATCATTTATAGTGAGCCTGTGTTGCTGAAAGGCATCTTTACACTGACAATAAACTGGACCTACCACCAGTGGTGCTGTGAATGATACTCACCATGTCAGTGCACTTTTTGTGTGCTTTGAGAGCTTTCTCCAATAAATCAGCTTTCTCTGAGTTCTGTGCAAAACAGGAAGAACACAGGAATGTTACAACTCATCACTTGTTGATTAGCAACCTAAGGCATTATCTCTGATAACACAATTTTCAAGCTGGTCCATAAAAACTACAATATTATCACCTGTCTGTAACCCTAACCTGTCTGTTTCTGTGCTGTGCTATAAGAAGAAACTGGATTTAGATGCTTCGACCAGGTCATTACAGATGAGGTGGGCTATGAGTTGAGAGGCAACAACACCTTTTTGACAACAAGGAGAGTTTGGAGATGGAAACTGCTCATATAAGGGTGGAGTTTTTTGAGGATGGGGGTGACAGCAGCCAGTTTGAGTATTTGTGGGAGGTGAATGAACTACTACTCTAAAGACAGTTTTGGGAAGGGAATAGAAACCTGAGTAAGCTTGTCAAAGATATTCTGATTCTTCATTAAATAGAACAACTTTGAGTAGTCATAGAGTTACATTAGAAGCTTCCAGTTCATCAGACCTGTTTTTTGGGATCGTCAAAGGCCTTGACAAAGGCAGCTGATGAACTTGAGGTTGAATTTATAATAGCTAGACGGCCGAGTCTGAACGTCCGCAGGGAGACAGGTTCCAAAACTGGACAGCACCGCTGGTACATCCTGGTGAAAGAAAGGGAAGAATTATTTTCAACAAACTCCGTGTACATAACAGCAGTGTATTTGAGGATTTTCAGTCATGATTTTCATAGCGCAGAGACAGCACAGGTGAAAATTACAAATAGCCTTAAAAAAATGCTTCAGACAAAGGACTTGTCTCTCCACTCGCCTTGGTGGATCTTAGTGCTACATTTAACATTTTGACCATCACATCCTATAACAAATGCATTTAATTGTTAATTAATGAACTGCTCTGAGCTGGTTTAAGTCCTATTTATCATGTGTTTGTACATTTTAACCATGACCTCTATGCGTGCCAAAGTTAGTCATGTCGGCTGAACTTCTAGCATGCCTTAAAGATGAAAAAACCTGGATGACCTGCAATTTTCTGGTAACACTGACAAAACTGAAGTTATTGTACTTGGCCCCAAACACCGAGATGCATTAACTAAAGATATTGTTTCTCTGGATGGTATCGCTCTGGTCTTTAGCACGGGAGAACCTCGTAATTATCTTTGATCAAGATATGTTCTTAAACTCCACAATAAAACTTCTAGGACCGCCTTTTTTCACCCAAGTAACATGGCAGAATCATGAACATCCTGTATCAGAATAATGCAGAGACACTTGTCTATGCATTTGTTACTTCCAGGCTGAATTATTCCAATTCCTAATTATCATACTGCCAAATAAGTCCCTTAAGACTCTTCAGCTGATCCAGACTGCTGCGGCATGTTTACTGAGAAGATATAGGAAAAGAGGCGATAATTCTTAGCTTTTCTGCACTGGCTCCCTGTAAAATCCAGAATATAATTTAAAATCCTTCTGCTCACCTATAATGGTTTTAATGGTCAGCCACCGTCTTATCTTAAAGAGCTTATAGTACCATATTATCCCACTAGAACTTGGCACAACCAGAATGCAGTTATTTGCGGTTCCTAGAGTCTCCAAAAGTAGATTGGGAGCCAGAGCCTTCAGCTATCTAGCGCCTGTCCTGTGGAATCAGGTCCCAGGCTCAAGACTTTCTTTGATCAAGCTTATAGTTAGGGCTCCTTAAGGTCAGATCAAAACCACTTTGTCATATGTCAACACATCCATTTAGCTCATCCTAATTAGAAGCAGTGGGGAACCGTGCAGCACCCAAGGACCAACGGCAGATCGAGGGAGAACATTCAAACTCCACATCCCATGATGCACTGAGCTCCTCACTCCTTCCTCTATACCCCCCGTTCCTGCATGCATTTAATGCACGTTACTAACTCGACTTCTTTCCTTTTTCAGTAGTTTTGTAGTTTCTCGTGTCTCTCCTCCCTCATGAGACCTCATATGTCTAGATCTGTTCTTTGTGAAAGTAAATGAGATAACTTCTGCTATGAATTAGTGCTGTATTGATAAAATTTAAACTGAACTGACCGTACAGAGCCCTGAAACTTGTTGACAGGTCAAATAAATTCTGTAGCTCTGCGGTATCACACAGTGATTTTGCTTATAGTATTTGTTTATCCATTACTCCAGTTTCTGACTGATGAGAAAATATGCTGCCTATGACTCCATTATTCTGTCTCCTAATGCCCTGATTTTAAGTACAATCTGAATGTTTTTGAAAACTAAGTTATCATTTTCATCTTAGTTAATAGATACAAGAATCTTAATTAATTAATTAATTAAATAATTCATTTTTGGGGGGTTAATAATGTGGCCTCTGAGCAAGAGTAAAAAGTTCAATAGAGCTGAATTGAATTGATTGGAAAGAAGAATGTTTTTGTTTTTTTATGAAACCTATAAACCCTTGGTTTATAATGTAATGAGTAAAAAGTCTATATACCAAACAATCCATCTCCACTTGACTTTTCCACACCTCACCTGTAGTAGGCCAGCTGTAGCGCCATCTGTACGAAAGCATCGGGGCTTATCTTGTCAGCCTTTAGGACATTTTTCCCAAAGTGGTCAAATACTGTATCCCTCACCTCCACGTTTTGGACCAGTCTGTGGAGTCAGGATGGGAGAAACTTGACTGTAAGACCTTTTGTAGGTAGTGTGACAGTTGGCAGCATATATTTTTGCCAAACAAAGGCTTTGATAAGGACAACGAGCCGGGCCGTGATTTGGAGCTGGTCAGTGGGTGCAATCTGGGGGCTAGCAAGCAGGATACAGTTAGCTGAAGGCGTTTCGGTTCAGTAACTAGCTGTTCAGCCTCATGAAAATACAGAGGTTTTGGGCCCAAATCTTGACACAAACCAGAAAGAGGGATGGTGAGTGAGATTTATCCAAAAAAACCTGTGAACACTTACAGGTGAGGAACACAATAAACATGATAATCCAAAATTAAGACTGGTGAATTATCCGTAAATTCAAAAGACATGAGGCATAATCTAGAAAAAAATAAACTAGAGTTGATGCAGACATGAACATGAAAGAAGAGGGGAGCAAACCACCGAAGACTTCTTAAGGGGGTGGAGGTAACAAGGTGAAACACGAAGTAGACAATCAATGAGATCAAAAACACAGGAAGTAATCCCAAATGGTATAGAACAATATTTTATCACAATTTCAGAAAAACACCTCCCTGTTGGTAAACATGTTTCTCATCTTTATAAAAGACTGTTAGCAGACATGGTTGGAAACACTTACAATATTAAGGACAAGTGGGAAATAGAGGCTAATACAGTAATAGAGGAGGAGTTATGGGATAAACTTTGTTATAGGTGCCATAAGGGAATTAATAGTCAACAGTGGAAGGAATTGGACTGGAAAATTAAAATACGTTATTTTCATACTCCTCTGGCCATTTCAAAATTTGTAAAAGACCCCGACTGCAGCTGTATGCTGGAGACAATGTGGTAAAACAGGTGATCATACACATATATTTTGGGACTGTCCAGTAATCCTTACGTACTGGAAAAATATTAAAGAGGAGATGGAGAAAATTGTAAAAAGAGAAGTTCCCTCAAATGTACATTTTTTCTTACTGGGTGTTATATCAGTTGATGTTTTCAATGCTGACCAAAGATATATTTTACGTACATTACTACTAATTGCCAAAAAAAAACATTACTGCTAATTGGAAGACCTTGAATTCACCAACTAAAACTGAATGGAAACAGAGACTAAAACAGATTTATATGATGGAAAAAATGACTGCATCATTAAAATTGACCTTTTTAATCAGAGGTGGTTAAAGAATATTTAAATCTATATATTTTTTGTATATATCACTATATGGCTGTGTATTATTGTATCATGTTTGTTGAGATGTGAACATTCATATTAGGTGCAGGAATATATATATACAGAATATTTTTATTTACCATTATTTTTCTCTGTATTATTTTTGTTATTTTATCACTTCTCAGATATTGTTCTTTTTGTTATGTTCTGTGAAAAATATAAATAAAAAGTTCTAAAAAAAACAAAAAACAAAAATCACAGGAAGTAAAACTTAGACAAGAACACCAGGGTGTTGTAGTTGTTGTATTGTGTCGCTTGACAGAGGGAATATCTCAAATGACAGTTGTTTCAATCCTTTGATGGTATCCCTACAAATTAAAGTGTCTGTTTTACTTCTATACTTCTATTGCTCATGCGTAGTAGTAGTCACACATGCGTAATAAGAATAACCAATCAGGAAAAAAACTTTTAAAACCTTATTTTGAGGCAAAGTTGTCAAACCTTTTTGGGATTTTTATTAGATTTTACTGGTGATTCTATTCATGTAGTTTTTATGTCCCGGTGACCAGTCAAAGTACAGTTCTGGCTCTTCCCCCATTCATTCAGATAGGAGCCTGGTCTTGTTAGCCCAAAATAGCTGCCTAGAGGCGTTGCCAAGATGCCGGCCGAGTGGCATGACTTGCCTATATATTGGGTTAGCTCAGTTTAGGTGAACAGCTTATTTTTAGTTTAGGTTTCCTTCGGAGTTGACCGTTTGGGAGGTCACTGGGCGTCAGTGACCTCTTGACAGCGTAAGAGATGTCATCTTGAAATGTTTTAATCTCAGTTAGCTCTTATATTAAAACAGGTAGAATGCAAAGGAACTTTTAATCTTTATTTATCCATAGGGCCCTGTTGGACCGGAGGTGCCCCAGACCTGCCAAACTGTTGCGTTTTCATGTTTGCGTTTCTTTTGGTTCTTTTCTTTGAGATAGAGTTAGTTTAAGATCTTAATGGCTTTATCCAATTTGTTATTGTTGAAAAACTTGGGTCTGTTCATTTTACTCCCACAAGATTATGTCATGGAAGTTTCGTTCGGCATCACTATGCCGACCAGCTGTAACTGGGTACTATCTAAAATGGAAAACGTGAGTCGAGGAGAGCCAAGTTGAGCTGGTGCCATCCAGTGGAAAAGCGCCTTTTGGTCACATTTGGAACAAATTATCTGTAGTCTGTGCATTTTAAGTGTGAAAATGTTGCTGCTGCACGTAGCTGTTGACAGAGCAACACATGAAAATGCAAATTTTAGATTTCTATTATTCTGGTCCCTGAGTGTCTAAGTAACGAACACAAAAATAAAAAAAAAACAAATGTCTCTCACACGTCCATGCTGTGCTTGGCTTCCTCAATATCCTTCTTGACCTCAGGCGTGATGTTGAAGTGTAGTTTCTGGGGCACTGGCAAAGGCTCTATGGTAGGCTGCATGGTCTGTGGCTTTTCCCTGTTTCTACACACAACAGAAAATAAATTATAAATAGGATGAAATCAAATTGAATTTTAATGAAAAGAGAAAAGAGAGAAATTAAAGATCTGAAATAATCGGGTCTTAAACATTAACTACCGCAATGTAACCGTAATATAATCAAAGTAATGACATTTTTAAAGCATTTCAGTTATACAGTTGCCTGGCACAGTTGGATGTAAAGACATGACACTGAAGCTAATGCAGGCTAAGATTTAGGGTTAAATTACAGCTGTTTGAACAACTTTGGTGATACTTTTTTTATAAATGTCATTGTAGGCAATCCTTTTGCTCTCAGTTCACATCCATTTTCCATTTTCATTTCATTTTGTGGGTTCTTTTCACTTATTTGTTAATGCTAAGTAACTTGTCAATAACCATTCGTGCAGAACAACACGTTCAACTCTTCAAAAGTTTACTGTAGCACATTAAGCTTTTTTTAAGGTCCTGTTCCATCCAGACTGGGATTGATTGGTTCACAAAAAAAAGTGAGTTTGACAAACAACTTTATGCACACACACTGCATGAAAGTCACCCAAACTTCTCCCTACTTTGTCTCCGCCGACAGACGTTAGCAGGCAGATGAGACTGGGAACAGGTGAGCGCCACATAGCGCCCAGTGAACCTGATGAGAGGGCAGAAGAAGGCACCGGCAACTAGTGAGTGCCTTTACCTGCCCACTTCAAGCACTGCTCACAGGTGATCCAAATTTGAAGGCTCTGCTAGCTGTCTAGCTGTTAGTGTTCAGAGAATCAGGTCCAGACAGATACCAGTTGACCCTCTGCAAGGGGTACAGGAGGCAGGGCATGTCTGAAAAGTACCCTCTGGTAGTAATTCAGCATTCTATTTTGGGGGAGGAGCTACACTGCAACCAGCCACCAGATGGAGATCAAGACATTCTCTTATGGGCTGTGGACCTACTATTGGGGTCTATGGTGCAGGCAAGGGTCCACATGCATGCTGATGTGGGTGACACGATACAAATTCCTGCCAGTGGTTTCACACTATTGCACAGATCTACAGGTGGTGGTGGCCAACAAATGCAGCAATGCTGCAACAAAAGCAGTAAACATGTACATGAACAATGCGAGTTTTAAATTTTTAAGAAAAAAAAATCAGCTTTGCAAATGTTTTTTAAAGAAGGAAACTCATTCAATGATAACACTCACAAAATCACTATCAAAATGTTTTAGATGCCAAAGTTACGTCTTCTTGTCTTCTGTAAATAAAAGGAGTCATTAAGTAATTATTAGTCAATAATTTAAGTATGACACACCAAGTTTTGATTATTTCTGAGAGCAGTGGAAATGCAGCATGCATTCAAAACGTTTGTTAGACCTCAATGATGGACACAATGCATTTTGCTGAGTAACAATTCATTTACACAGAAACTTTGTTATTAACAAAACCCAGCATGGAACGTTTCAGTAGCTCTGCCTTTAGCCATAAGTGTAAATAAAGAGAAGAATTTTTCCAACTGTCTGCTCTCCAAACCAATGTGTAGACTTCATTGCTGAACTTTCAAGTATGGGATGACAGCAATGCATCAAAACACTCACACTTACAGAAGCTCATTTACTTTCAGTCTACTTACATGTTTTCTATAACATATCCGCCCAACATCAAATGGGTTACACCATCAGCACAGGCATGGGAGAAGTGTAAACCACATATCCCGTCTTCTCCAATAATTACCTGGAGAAAAAGATAAGAAACACAAACCAAATATTAGCATTACATCCCAACTCCTTGTGATACTGTTCAATTCAATTCAATTTTGCTTTATTGGCATGACTGTTGAACAATATTGCCAAAGCATCATACATATAACATAACAATCATCCCAATACTGTTTATTTCTGTATGTGTTTCTGTGTTGCTCAAGTTATACTATAACACGGGCCATAATCAAATATAAAATATAACAGCAGATGTAACGAACTAAGACAACTATCACATTAAACCAAACAGAACAGCAAACAGAGAAAGTGAACACAAGACAACAAACAAACAGGAGTGGAACTCAAAATACAGAACAGATGAAGCAGACAAACTAACTGAATCACAGGCAAACTCCAAACATGGAAAGGGAAACAGGCTGAAACAGGTACCCAAGAACACAAAACCGACAGACAAGGATCGTGACAGATGAAGTCCTTAAACACTTCTTCAGCTCCTGCTTCTCCCTGCACATCCTTTATGGTCCATCCATCCCTAGACAGATGGCAATCGAGAGTACTGGGAGTTTTCCTGTTGGGCTGCTGGACAATTAGGCTGATAAACCAAACAGTATTTAAACAGACAAAAAAAACTGCAGCTGAAAGTCGATTGGTATGTGCTTTAATTGACTGTCCCACAGAGTGTAGTTACTGGCCCAGACTGTGGTGGAGTGGGGCCATTTTAATATGATTGGTTATGTGAGTCAATCACACAATCCATGAAGTGAATATTTTCGAAAGTTCAAAAGCAGAGTCCTTAGACCCCTTCTACCATTTTATTTATTTATTAGTACTCAAGGGCTTAGCTGAGGTGATTACTAAACTTGAGAGCTAGATATGCATTTCTAGTTTCTAATACAATGTATTGTAATGGCTAATTTCGGGATGTACTATATTTGCATTAAATTCTCAAGAATGCAGGAAGAAAGGTCTCTAAAGACTCAGAGCCTCCCAAAAATGCTTTGAAAAACCTGCTGAGTAGAGAAAATTCCTGGGCCATGTTTTGCCCCAGTCTGCCTCTGCATCCATCCTCTAATGCTTGCAACTGTTTATCGCCCCCCTAAACTAAAGAGCGAATTTTTAATTGATTTTACTGCTTTTCTCACTTACTTATCTTCCCTCTCACCAAATATATTACTGCTGGGCGATTTTAATATCCACACGGACAATGTCAATCTGCCTCTTATTAAAGACTTCACCTCCTGCTTAGAGAGTTTTGGATGCCAACAATATGCTACTTTCCCAACACACTCCAAAGGACATAGCCTACTCTGGATTTAATCTGTTGTTCTGGTGTCACCCCTTCTGACCTTACAGCCGTTGAACTCCCCATATCTGACCATTTTC